>VZRE01015699.1:0-59048 GCA_013396775.1 Cephalopterus ornatus | reverse complement strand
CTCCCGCCCGCCCGGCACAGCACGGCCCAGCACGGCCCAGCTGCCGAGCCCCTGCCACCCCCCGGCGGCCGGCAGCCCTCACCTGCCCGCCCGCAGAGTCCACAGCGCATCCAACGCCGCCGCCGCGCCGGCGACTCCAGCCCCGTCTCCCGGGCAACCCGCGGGCCCGCCCCCGCCGCGCCATTGGAGACACACGCCGGGAGCGCGTTACCGGGCAACGCGGCGGCAGCGCCGAGCCCCGAGCGCCGGCAGAGGGAAGGGTGACACCGCGGGGGAGAAACCCCGGCCCCGGCTCGCTCTTTTTAGGGTGGTCAGGCATTGCGACAGGCTGCCCAGGGAGGGGGTGCAGTCACCGTCCCTGGAGGTGTTCAGGAGTCGTTGAGATCTGGAGCTGGGTGATAGGGGTTAGTGGATTAGTGGTTACAATGGTAGTGCTGGGTTCACATCTGGACTGGATGATCTGGAAGGTCTCTTCCAACCTTGATGCTTATGATTCTTTCATGCGGGTTCCGAGCGAGGTGGCAGCTGGGGAGGGGCCGTGTCAGAGCCAGCGAGCCGCCCTCCCGTTACCGTGGGGGCACCAGAAACCAGCATCAGGCGGAAAGAGTGGATTTTCTGCTCCCCGAGGATCTATGGGGGATGCTAGCCCTCTTGTTAAGCTCAGCACTGTAAAGCGACATGAATTTTGAGCCGTTTAGCTACAGCTGCGCCTCGTTTGCAGAGAGCGTGGTTCCAATGCTGTGGGGCTGAAAGGAATTGCAGTCTGTGGTGTTACACACTGACTGATCCTGTCAAACAGGAGTCACAAAACACATTCCACTGGATCCCACTCTACCTGGACCCATTAGGGACATATGTGGGATTTTAATCCATGGACATTTATTGGACCACATCTGCTTGTTTTTCTGCTTTGACTTGCAGTGTGGATCTTACTTGTTTACTGAATAACTATTTTTCCTTGAGTTATTCTTCAGATGGAAGAATTTCCTGGTTCAACTCCCTATATCATTATTACTGTGTTTGTGTCAATGCAATGCAAACAGTGGGGAGGTAGGCCATGGACTGAAACTACATCTCCAAAGATAGTTCTTGATTTCTTCCATTAAACTGTACTAACAGTCCACTGTAGCTGATATCTAAGCATGCTCAAATAAGAAAAAATGTCTTCTTACTCTATTCTCTGGACAAAAAGAATCTATTGCTTAAGGAAATCCATCGTACAATGTAATTCTTGACCTTGCTGATAGATTTTTCTTTAGCAGGAGGAATGGAGAAGAGGTGGATAAGGTATCACTTTGTATATGATTTACTGGGCAGAAAATGTACAGCGTTAACCCACATCACCTGCCAGCAAAAACTTTTCCTGGATTTGCTTCTTTCCTCAGAAGCCTAAGCTATGTTTTAATGTATATTATCTTGAAGTCTATAACAATCATACTTGGTCATAGTCCCAAGTACTATATTCCATCTCCAAAAACAGCCAGCACAAGAAGCAGGTGCAGATAGAGTATAGAATAAAGGGCCCAAAAGGAACAAATGATACAATATCCCTATCGATATTGTATCTTTTGGCAATTAAAAACTATGAGATTCTTGTAACAAATGTTATAATCATCTCATGTATGTAGCCCCTACATTTATCTATCATCCTAGACTTTTGATCTCCAAAGCATGCCACCACACTGAATACTAGTTTTAAAGTCAGCATTTGCATTTGTTACTTTTAAAACATCCATTTGGAAATCCATTTGCTCCCTTTATATTGATAGATAGCAGATAATAGTTTTCTATTCAATTTCTGTTTGTTCTTCATGTTTTCCTCGCTCTTTTCAGTCAACTCTTTTACCAGCTGAAGAGATCTAGCCTATTTTGTCTCTTAGAGAAGTTCTAATCTATAAATGCAAACAACCATCCTTGTTGCCTTTATATTTTCTTGTTTTATTTCATTCTTTTGAGATAGGACGACTGAAATTGCCAAAGGTTATTCCTAGAAAAGTGTTGGTCTGTGGGTCATAGGACCAGTCCATAGGATCTTAAGATAGTAGAAGAGGGTAATTGAGATTAGAAGGACCTTCTGAGACAATCTAGTCAAACCTCCTTTTCAAAGCAGGGTGAGCTATGAGGTCAGGCCAGAAATCTCATGGTTTTATCTTGGCAGTCCTCCACTGAACTTACTCCACTTTATTGATGCCTTTCTTGTATTGGGGGTCCAAAACTGCAAGCAGTATTACAGATATGGTCTAAGAAGTGCTTAGTAGAGAGAAAAAAGAAGTTAGATATGTATAACAGAAAACTCTTTTAATTCTTTCACATCCTTTTCCTTGAATAGAATTAATCACATTCAAGCGCATAAAGTAATTTTCTCTGGATTATGAGATTACATTTAGCACTGCAATCTCTGTTATGTTGTGGTTTATTTTAGCTAGTCTGAAAAGTAAGACAATTTTTACTATTAGGAGTCTTGATTAATCTAGGCATACTAATAAGTCCTTTACGCAAGACATCTAGCTCTACCACACTACTAAAACCAAATCCTATTTCTAGCTTCTCTGTGACTTTCAGCTCAAGAAATACATGTATCTAGATGAAATGTAGTAGTTTATTGTCATCCATGTCCACCATACACAGTCTTATCTACAGCACTAGTTACAGTTACTAGAGCCCCAGGTTCTTACAGAATTTTTCTTGTTCTTTCTCAGTCACTGAAAGCTAAGCTGAAGTTTATTCAGCTATTGTTTCTTACTCTTACCAGAGCTCTGTATTTTTTCCCGCATTCATGTTATTAAAGGAGGAACATTTATGAATAATACAATAAAACAAGTAGGAATAGAATTTTAAATGGGTTGAAAATGCAGTTTCAATTTCCATCATATGTAGAATCAATGAGTACTTGTAATTTTGGTAACTTTCATTTTATTCCTATGATATGACTGACCTCTGGTGGGAGTCAGCAAATATTATTTTAATTTCTCACTAAGAATGTTGTGGGTTTTTCCACTAGTGATCCTATTAGCTTGCTGCCTAGTAGGGATCATATGCCTTTCTACCTCATGTTAACTGTCAAATTATATCTAGCAAATGATTTCATGGGGGTCTTAGGCTGGTGATTACTTTTCTTCATTCTTTCTAAGAAGTGCTCACTGAAAGGTGTCAAAAGAAGAAAAAAAAAAGAAGAAAAAAAAGAATCTTCATTCATTCTAGTTAGTTCATGCAGTTGTCTTACTAGGTGCATATAGTTTCTGCTATTCAGTAACATTTAATAAACTATTCTAAGTGGAGGAACTTCTACCTTGGCAGTGCAGTTGATGTTTGTTGGTAGCTACAGCATTAGGATTGCCTAGAATTTATTTTGGGAAATTGAATATCTATCACATCCAACGTTTGCAAACGAGATCAGACCAAATCAGAAAGTCCCACTTGCCCTTAGTGACTTGTACGATATAGATTTTGAACAGAGGTTCTGCAGGACCTGAGGAAGAAGAAGGTGATAGACTCTCCCTGGCTGCTGATTATCTGTAGTTTTCAAAAAGCCGTGACCAGGGATGCTCTGTACTCTGAACAGGCTGACCGACAGGCTTTGGTTACAAAATCTAGTACTCAGGTGAGATTCACATTAAGACTGGGAAACTTACATCGATATGCTGGACCAATAGGTCTGTAAACTGCCATTAGCATTTTTTTCTCACAGGAGTCCCATAAGATCTTTCACAGTTTCATGGAGAGTAGCTCAGTTTACTAGACACTAGGTGTTAAGGGTAAAATGAGTTGGTTGCTCTAATCTATTTACTGTATTGATTAGATTATTACTGACTATAATGGGAATTTTAAACACCTAAATTTAAACCATCTCCAGAGTTTTACTGTCAGTAAACTTTTAGGCTAGGTAACACCATGTTCCTGCAGTGATGCTGACCATAAGACCATTGCATATTACTGAGCTACTGAACAAGATAACATTGAACCTGAGAAGGTGAAGGCATGTGCTGTGCCATGCTGCACATTGCACCATGCTCTCAGGCCTGTGGCTGTGGGACAAAATCAGCCAGATCACTGTGACAGAGAAAACAGCAAAACTGCTACCACTTGGTACCTGATGGCTTTCCTGTTGTCTAAAAGTGCAGCAGGAAGTTCTCCTGTGAATATTCTTCCTTTTTAGGAGTAGAAATTATGAATATAGTTGTATACTTGTAAAAAAATCCCATAGTAGCTCAAATGACCAACATGGGGTAACTCTACAGGCAGGTACTGCATGGTGTGCTGCACACTGACAGAGGCCTGTTTTATGCTGCACTATTCTTTCTTTATATTTTTAGCTGTAATAAAGAACATTTAAAATTATAGTTTACAGAGTTCAAGTGCCTTTTTAATGGGGATCATAATGTAAAACACCTCTTTTTTCGATGCTAGTGAAAACAAATATTTTAGAATCAAAAAAGTGTTGAGGCTTATTTGGTTCCCTTCTTCAGGTATTGTACAGCTCCAGTTAGCTTGGCATAATTCCTTTAAGTAGGAAAAGCAAAGAGCTGGCAAATATAATTACGTGTTAGTCCTCTCATTATAGACAAGAACAGATACATATGATGTACTGGAATAGAGATTTCCTGAGAACTTTATGTTCTCACACGTCTGTATAGGAACAAGCTCTTACACGCAGTACATACCAATGTCATGACACGTGCTCAGGTCATATAGCAGTAAACTCATGTCCATGTCTGGGTC
Organism: Cephalopterus ornatus; assembly: GCA_013396775.1. Lineage (NCBI taxonomy): Eukaryota > Metazoa > Chordata > Aves > Passeriformes > Cotingidae > Cephalopterus > Cephalopterus ornatus. The sequence goes on along the minus strand of VZRE01015699.1, from coordinate 54,329 downwards.
TCTACAACCAAGATCTATGATGAAAGTATCGAGATTCTGCTTGAAGTCACTATCTTACTGTTACAATGTCTTCTACAGTGGCAGAAGTGGTAGAAACATTTTCATAGAATCATCAAGGTTCGAAGAGACCTTTAAGATCATCAAGTCCAACCATCACTTTTGCACAATTAAGTATCAAATGCATAAACTTAAGATGATAAACCCAAGAATTTACTTTTCCAACCCTCCTGGATGTTATGAAACTTGCTTAATAGACCTATTTATGTAAAAGTCCGGTGTATTCTCCCTCTTACTTGCTTCCTTCTTCTCCTCCATGGCCTTCTTCAGACAGATAAGGAGAAAAAAGAGACGGATGAGTAAAAACAGTCCTATCATTCCATTCCACTAAAAACACCTTTTACTTCACAGGTAGCAATCATATTTTCTTACAAATGCTTTTTTTCATGTACTTCTAATTAAACTAGAAGCAATTTTTCTCAACTTACATTTAGCATTAAATTAAATCCTGTGAGTTAGGTCTCTTTTTTTTTTTTTTTCCTGAGTATCTTGGCTCTATTTTGAACTAATGGATAAGGATATCAGAAGCTATGTGTTATGAATTGCTTATAACAACTAGACACTCATTTTTTTAGTTTTAGATAACTGCAAAGGTAAGGGGTAATTTCAGGTCTTTAATGATGGACAACTCATCATTAATAATTCTTATTAGTAATTCTTTACTGGTAGAAAGGAAGATATATTGCCAACTCTACAACTATTTTGTGTTGGTTTAAATTTGTTACTCATGCTGCAAGTTCTTAATACTCCCAATGAACTTTGATATTTCAGCAGTGCTATGGCTCAAATCTGCCAGCAGTGACCAGATCTGCCATCAGACACAAAGACCAAAATCATCCCTTTGACTAGGAAAGCCTTTCTGTCATGCTTAAACAGCAGTGGCTGGATCCAGATGAGGCAGGATTTGGTGATTTCAAATACGGAGCTGTGTGCAGTGCCAGCAGGTGTGCAGGCCATGGAGCATCTTGGGGTGTAGTCTGAGACAGGGATGTGTGGTGGAGTTGTGTGCTGTGGGCAGGGGCCAAGCAATGGCTGCGTGATGACACTATAGGGCATGTGGTATGTGTGGATCAGACATCACCACTTTCAGAGAAGGAGACTGGAAATTTCCTGAAGTCAGGGTTTTCCATTTTTAGTGAAACTTCATTTTTGTGGTAGCTCTGTTCACTGTTGATACATTAAATTGGACAGTTCCATTCTGATCTCATCCCTCATGGATCAGTGAAATCATCTCTTACTGCTCTTACCATGTCCTCCCCTCCTGTTCTGCCTCCTTCTTACTTATTTCAGTCCCTCATCTGCACCTTTTGTCCTTGAGAAGCCTTTCAGTGACCAGGTGCACAGTTAATTATTTTCTTCTAGCCCTCTTCCTTTACTGTGCTTTCCTTAGTGTTTAAATCTATCATAGTGTAGCCTCTCCTTAGCAGGAGTTTTCTCTGCTTTTCTTTCCCCTTCTACTGTCATTATCCCTTGATTACAAGTTAAAACCTGACAGTTTTTAAGTAAGGGATGGTAACATAGTCAATATGCAGTAAAATGATACCAGGCTGTGACAGCTCTACTGAAGAATTAAAAAGTCAGAGTTCACACACTCTTTTTGTCTGTAGAAAGACATTATAAGTATTAGTCCTTCATATACAGAAAATGGAAGATTAAAGAACAATTCTATTTAATTCAGTTTTCTTTCCATCTTCTTCCTTGCCCTTCCCCTCTGCCCCTTCCCCCAGTGCCATTCAAATCCTTCAGTTTTCATTGAATAAAATAGGATATCATATTTCTTGTCAGGTGCTTTCATGCAGGTATAATTTCTTAATGCTTGCTTATTCATCTCTGGAGGCTAAATCAGTAATTTTCAAGAAAGCAACGTAGTGGATGTAACTGGAACAGGACCAAGTTCCAGAACTGAGATCTTGTTGCTTTCAAATTTGGAACATTATGGAATGTACACAAAATAAGAGTACTATAACTGTTTTTATAGCAGCAATGCATTTTAAAAACTGCCTTTTAAAGAACCTTATAGTAGTGAGATCCAACAGTAATGAATCCCACCTTTTATTATATCAATCAAAAGTTTTGTCCCTGATTTCAGTGAGGGCAAGATTGGACATACTTGAAATAGAGAGAAAAGGTCTGTTTTAAAGGCACTGTCAGTATGATAGAATTTACTAAAACATCAAACACAGTGTTAGAAAAGTACAGCAGAACTACTGTGGTAGATAAATGCACTGTACCATTTTGACCATGTTGGGAAAAAATGTAAATTGTTGAGCTCTAATCAATGAACTCTACTTTAGACAACTGCTATGCTGGCTCAGATTTATATTGATCTAGCTAAATATCTCTGGTGGAATCACTCTTTTCATCTGTCATGTAATTTTTTATATCTTAACTAGAGCAGAGCAAGGAGAAGGCAAAATTTGATCAGCACTTGATTGACAGAACTGTATATATATGTGTTAAGTCTCTTATCTTTTGAATGGTTTCATTTGTGTATAAGCATATCAGAGGCTGGTGTTTGGCAAACTTGAAGGAATTTCTAATAGGTTGACTTTGAGCACTATATAGTTATATTAATTTCCTTTTTATAGTCATTATAAGTTTTGGAGGTTTTTAGGTGTAATGCTAAACCACTGAAAAGTGTCATTCTAAATTACTTAAGTAAAAGGCAAGAGAGAAATACACAATGACACTTCAGACTGACAAATTAATCATCAGTGTTAAAGATCCTCTTTAAACTTCCTGATAGATGTTATAAAACTCTGAAACCTTCAAAACCATAGGAAACCTAACTTCCTTCTTTTATATAAAGCTTTTTCAAGAGAAGAAAGAACATGTCTGTTTCTAGACTTTTATGGTTTTATAGTAAAATATTTCTTTCATCTGAAATATTTTATTTAAATAAGGAAAAAAAAAGTATCAATCATAGAACTTATGTATCCTTTCTCCCTGATCAGATCTACAAACTCAGTCTTACTCACCCATTGGTACAAGTGAAAATGACAGTAAATGTATTACTGAGGATAGACTGATTTTTATAAATATTTCATCTGAAACACTGATTAAAATTAATTGGCATCAGATGTTGATTATTTCTGGGATTTAATATTATGCCAAGAATATATATTCCTTTCAGTCTGCATGTTTCTTCATCCATAAAGTGTGAATTTTCGTTTTACTTCTTTTAAGCTGCTTATTTCTACTGCACTTTGTAACTTCAGCATCTGTATGTATTTCACTTTTGAGTAATAATTTCTAGTACTTATAACTTCAAGTGATATTACATTGCCTGGAAGGGAAATAATTACAATGGTTTGCTACTAACTTTCTCTCTTAACTGGAAGAAGGAGAAATAAACTTTGTCCTTCTTGCCCCTGAGAAAAATGCAGATGTGATTGTCCCACCAACAGGCCTGTGGATATTCACTCTGGCCTAACCCCTTTTGGAAATAAATAGCAAAACAGAACATGTGTGCAATTAATAAGTGATCCTTAGTCACTTAACGGTAAATTTTAGAGCTAATACACATTTATTATCTTTGAAAAGTATACTATTTGATAATAATGTAATAATTTATTAAAATTATCAGTATACTAAAATTTAAAGTGCTGGTATATATCAATGTTTCCGAGACATTAAGAATTTGTCTGTGGGCCAAAAAATTTGGTTTTTTTCTTCAGCTTTCATACTGTCTTCTGTCAAGGGAGTTAACAGAAGTGATCTTGGCCAATGAATTCTCATCAGATGCCTTATCAACTAAATACACCATTTGTATAAAAAATAATTTTCTAATCATATTTTGCACCGAGAAAAGCAAGTGCTGAAATGCATGGAACTGAACACCTCTGACAGGAAAACAGCCCACTGTGGTGGGGCATATTTCCCCTCATCAGGCCTGCTCTGCCTTCTCTGGACTGTTCCAAGACCTCAGTAATTCTCATTACACCGCAGCCTTTGTGTAACCAGTTTGGCAGTGAAGTGTCCCTTGACTGTACTAGGGCCTCTTGCACAGCTAAGGCATGAGTGGCACTGTCCATACGAGGTACACCTACTGCCTGACCACGGAAAGGAACGAAAAATAATCAATCATCCCTGACAGACTTGGAACATGACCCACCTGAATCGTAACCCAAGTGGAACAGAACCATTGTTACTGGACTTTTGAATCATTTAAGTAATTATCAGCTTGGGTTACAGCCAGGATAAAAAGTGACTGCTAGCTGAAAGCAGTCATCTTGCAACCCTACAAACAGTAGTGCTCTCCTGAACTGCAGTGGGCTGTGCCAGCACCTCCCTTTGAGTGGGACACTTCTCAGAGCTTGCAAACTCTCAAGTTTGCAATAGTTAGAGGGCTGTTATTGGCTGATGACAGGATCTGGGCTGATACTCCAACTTTTTAAGGCTCAACCCTTGCCTATGGAGAAACATCAAGGCACTCAACATATTTCACTGGCACTCAAGGGAATTTTTAACAGGTGCCTCTGTGCATATAAATACATCTTGGTGTCTGTGGGTGTGCATGTGTGAATTGATTTAAACACCTTATAGATAATTGAGTTACTGTTGTGATTATGGTCAATGCTATTGAATCATTGTGTAAATGTCAATTACCTAGTGCTGCTAAATCCTTTAGACATCAACCTTGTCCAGATCTGAGGCTGATATTGGACCCACCCACACATAGCCTCCATGAGGAGTTTAGAGAGCAAAGGGCCACTCCGAACCTCGTTACTCAATGTGTGAACCTCTATTATCCTTTTGCACCCTTACACTTCTGCATCCCCACCCTCTCTGGAAATCATTCCAAACTGATTCTAATTCCATTTTCCTTGTATGTTTCATCTATATATTTAGAAATAGAGTGAACCTTGCCTCCAAACTCTGTTAAATTGCACGTTCACAAATTTACATTAAAATCTGCTTTCACTAATAACTTTGGCGATGATGCTTTAAGTGACAAAAATCCTCACTTGTAGCAGCTCTTAACTAGTTTCCTGTGGAAACACTGTCTTGTTTTTTTTCATTAGTGAAGTTTGTATTGTAAAATCTTGACAGCTTACTTGAAATGTTTAAACCATAACACACACCTATTGCTTCTGCTTAGTGAAAAAAAAAAAAATATTACTTTTGCAGTGGCTAGTGTCATACATTTTTGTGGAGCTCATCAGTTTTTGGACTAGTACTTCTTGTTAACAATTTCACCTGCTGGTGCATTCTAATTCTTCATATTATTTACCTTCTTAAATATGTTAATGCAAAAAATGGAAATCTGTTTTTATAGCCAACTAGAAAATATATGTGTGTAGGATGAAGGATTACAGTAGATTTCTGTAGCCGGTAGTATATAGGTTTGAATTTGCCTTGTATGCTGTAAACAGATTGCTATATATTCTGTGTCTGGGTCTTGCTCAGATTATTGAAGTGTTTAAAGAATCATGGTGATCTGCTTACATTCTGGATTTTATAAACAAGAAAATATATTTTTGTAAATACAAGAGTCTTAGAGGTAACATAGAATTTTTTTAAAATCAATTACTGATGATTCATAAAATACAATGCAACACTGAAAAAGGGTCAAAACCAATTTTTTTGTCTGCTGCACTTGTAATAATGGCATGTATGTGCTCGACTTGCCTAAATAAGTAATGTACTCTTAAACAAAATAACTAATTTTGCCTTTCATAATGTTGAACATTTCATAATCCAGTGTCCATGGATACTTCACTACTCTCAATGGAAGCCAAATCTAGTACTTATTATGTACCAGATGATTTATCAACTGTGTGATTGTTATAATGTCCCCTTTGCTGCATAACTGAAGCTTAAGAGCAGGTAGGGCAACATTTTAATTTTTCTCTTGAAGTAGTTAAGGATATTTTTCAATTCCCTGTTACGTTTAGTATTTTTTCTTTTTTTCTTTTTTTTTTTTTCCTTCCCATTCTTATTCTGTGTTATTTTTACCAGTAGATCTGGAAAAAAAAAACATTTTCTTCTCTGACTGCAAACCTCACAGCTTTCAGAACACTTGTCTCCAGTAACAGCCTCCAAGCTTTTGCCTTGTTGCTGAGAGACTCCATCTCCTGACCTTACAAGCTCTGCTTGTGGAAGCTGACAGTTTCATTCAATACTACCGGGAAATGCATCAAATAGCAGGGTTATGCTTTTTCAGGAGTATATGAGCATTTGACTGGGGAATCTGGAATATCAGTGTTGTCTTATTTGCAGAGGAATCAGCCTACCAATGAGAATCATGGACTGGTTTTGAGGGTTTTCTTTGTTTTCTGCTTTTTATTGTTGTTGTTTATTTGAGTCTAGGCTTAGGTTTGGGTTTGGTTTTTTTCTGGGCTGGAGAACTGTTCTATAAATTCCTCATGTTACCTGCATGGCAGGATGTTGTGGTTTTCTGACAAATGGTATTTGGTCCTGTAAAACACAGGGGAGTGGTAGTGTTGCTGACCGCATCATCGACTATGTACCTCATTCAGGCTTGTTTATTTACGGCACAATAGAATAGTAATTCACACTTGGATTGCAGTGTATGCCAGTGACATCTCCCACTGGGCTCTGCTGAATAACCTGAGCCGATGGCTGCCCAGTGGGAGGTGTTTCTTTAAGGCTTTCTTAACAATATTGTAACGTTTCGGGATAAAAATTTTTCAGATCAGTTATTTTAAAGATGTAAAACCAAAACAACAAAGAGGAGCAGGGCGAAAAGCTGCCGGAACATTCCCGCCTTACGACAGTGAGCGGGGGGGGGGCGGAGCCGCTGCAGCGGTGACGTCACCTTCAGAGCGCTGGTCCACAATCACGCGCGCCCGGTAGGGGGCGCCGCGCTCCGCCGGGAGGGGCACGCGCCGCTCCCGCCTGGCACCGCTGAGGGGACCCGCTTCCCATCCCCTCTGTCCCTTTCCAGCTCCGGGGGCTCGCTTCCCATCGCCTCTGTGCCTTTCCAGCTCCGGGGACCCGCTTCCCGCCGCGTGTGTCCCTTTCCAACTCTGGGGACTCACTTCCCGTCGCGTCTGTCCCTTTCCAGTGCTGGAGACCCGCTTCCCATCACGTCCTGTCCCTTTGCGCCGAGAATTCATGGAGAGCAGAGCAGAGTTTGTAACTAGGAAGCTGTTTCTAAGTGGAACAGAATGAAAGTGAGAACTTGATCTGGAAAAAATTTTTCTCCTGGCATCCTGCGTGGTTTTTTTTTTTGGTTTGTTTGTTTGGTTGGTTTTTTGTTGTTTTGGTTGGTTTTTTGTTGTTTTGGTTGTGGTTTTTTGGTGTGGGTTTTTTTTTTTTTTTTTACTATATTTGATTCCGTCACTCCCTTTTCAGCTAACCTCTGGTGATTTCTTCTGTTCCATTAAAAAAAAAAATAAATAAATAAACAATTACGTCATCTGTTTTTAAAGTGAGTGGAAATCCCTTTTATTTGAGGAGTGAAACGAGGTTGTTTTTCCCGCAGCCTGCCTGCAGGTGGAGAACTGGAGGATAAGTTAAGGTTTGATGGAGAGTGCGTCATGCGGGAGAAGAAAACACAGTTCCTAATCTTAGACAAGAATTTCATGAAGTCAGAATTGTAGATCCTGATTCAAGTCGCTATCCCATCATAAAAATAGTGGTTTTTTTGGTTGAGTAGAGCTGATTTGATTCACAGAGGAATGCAGTTTGTGTGAAAGCCAATGCATATCAAGCCAGTGCTCAGTAAGTAAGGGCAACGTAACGCAGGACCAAGAAGGCATGTGAACACGGTCCTTCAGGAACAGACTGCTCCAGTGTGGGTCCCCCACGGTGTCACAGGTCCTGGCAGCAAACCTGCTCCAGCGTGGGATCCTCTCTCCACGGGTCCACAGGTCTTACCAGGAATCTGCTCCAGCACAGGCTTCCCACGGGGTCACAGCCTCCTTCAGGCATCTTCTCTGGAGTGGGGTCCTCTGTGGACTGAAGGTTGATCTCTGCTTCACCGTGGACCTCCATGGTCTGCGTGGGCATAGCTACCTCACCGTGGTCTTCACTACGGGTTGCAGGGGAATCTCTGCTCTCATACCTGAAACCCCTCCTACTCCCCCTCCTTCTGCACTGACCTCAGTGTCTGCAGGGCTGTTGCTCTCACGTATTCTCACTCCTCTCTCTCCTGGCTGCAATTTGGTCGTGTGCAGTAACTTTTCCTTGCTCTTAAATATGTTATCCCAGAGGTGCTACCACTGTTGATGATTGGTTTGGCCTTGGCCAGCAGTGGGTCCATCTTGGAGCTGGCTGGCATCGGATCCATTGTGGAAACTTCTGGCAGTTTCTCAGAGAAGCCCCTGTGTAGCCACTTCCCTACTACAAAACCTAATACAATTGCCAAGAGAAATAGTTCTGGAAGGTGATTATTCCTGTCTTTCTATGCAGACGAAGCAGACCAATGGTTGCTTGGCTGTTGACGAGTTGGGCTGCAGTAATCAATTTTCTGTTAAAGAAAAGAAAATAAAATGTACTGCTAGTAGTGAGGGGGAAGGGAGCATGTTGAAGAAGGCCAGTTCCAAAATGTTTCTTGTGAAATATGCAACATTTTGGAGATCTTTGAAAAGAGAAATGCACTTGAGTGTACCAAGCCCCACCTCCCTTCTTTGTAATATCATCTTGAGTAATTTTATCTTTTGGTGAGATTCTTGCTGCTAATAAGGAAACCAGTCACAGTATTGTCAGATAGTTTTGAAACTATATAAGAAAGCTAATACAATCATTGAAGTTATTAGCATGGGGAAAGAGAGAATGATAATAGCATTAATGAATGAAGTGATTGTTACTGGAATAGAAAAAATAATGAATATTTTGCTATGTGCTGTTATGACTTGTGTGTTGAGAACTTCTGGCCATTATTAACAGAATAAGGAAAATTTCACAGATATCCTAGAAATTCACATGATTTCTTCATCCTGAGTACTAATTTGGTTTACTGAAGCTTTTTTATTTTTTTATTTTCTCACTGAAATCACTTAAATTCTTTGGCAACATCCCTGTATTCTGAGAGGAAAATTTTTTCAACTAACTCTTAAAACTACAGTTAATTCAATAACATAGTAAAGGTGTCAATTGTAGATTTTTCCTCATCTTTCAGTGCAAAAGTTGTGTAGGGCATGAGAAATGGACATGGCTAATCAGCATGTTTTTGTAAATATGGACTTTTACATTCTCTTCTCTTCCAGTTGTAAATATACAGTTGCAAACCAAAATCCAGTTTTATGCTTATAACCTTTTTTTCCTAAAGTTCCAAAGATATTATTACCTATCTCTACTGATGAAGATGTGACTTCAAATGCAGAAAAAAAATTGTTCAGTGTAGTCCCTGTGCAGGTCACAGCTGTTGAATTTAATTTTAATGACAGTTCTCCCTTACCCAAGTGATGGTAATGTGATACGTATTGATGAGAGTCTGTCAAAAACACTGGTTCTACTAGATATTCTTTCTTTAGCACAGAGATACAAAGATGTTAGAGCCTATGAAGCACAGGAGATACAATAGTAGGAAACACTTTTTGAAGCAAAAACCCCAGCCAGAAGTAGCAGGAAAAAGAAAAAGTCTCTGTCTTTCAAGGTGTGGCTCTGTATGTTTTCTTTTATGAATGTTTGTGCTGGTGATGGGAGGCAGCAGAAGGCGTAGCCTGGGAAAACGTTTAACTGAGAATCATGAAATTGAGTTTATTAGACCAAATCCTTTCTTGAAACATGAGTTTAAATTGTAAGATTTATCTGGTTTTGTGTTGTTCTGGAAGTGAGAAAAAAAGAGTTTGTTGTATAGGATTTTTTTTCATTTCAAATAGTGATCCCAGTCAACAATGAAATGTTTTCTGATCAGGTCAATGTCACATCTTTCATACCAGAAAACTGTTTAAGTCTGTCTGAAGGTACTGATGCTAAGCATCATATCTGAAATGTTTATTCATCATTTGCCATAGCCCAGAGAATAGCATGTCTTTGGACCAGATCCCCTTCCACAGTCATCTTCTGAGAAAAGTGTTCTTTCTAAACAGTTCTCTTACATTAATGGCCCAATAATGTACCAAATATTGTCCTTTTCTGAAGGCAGGTGCAGTTTGTAAATCTGTAATATAGCTAATACACCTACTGCTTTTCCATTTTAAGATTCGAATGTTTCAAAGTGCTCTCTTTGGGCCTCTATTCACTAGCTTCCCAGACCTCTGTACCTACAGGGACAGTTTGGGGAGAGAAGTGCTACCTGCGTTAGAGGAAGATTGAGTTAGAGTCCATATGAGCTAACGGAGGCTGCTGGATGTGCATCCATTGTTGCCGTTATTTTGAGGGGGCTATTTCCCATCTTTTTCGAAAAGATTATGGTGATTATGAGAGGTCTTCAGTGACTGGAGAAAGATAATTAACATATCCACTTCCAAGAGAGAAAAGAAGGATATTCAGAGAACTGTACATAGGACAGTTCCTGGTAAGATTGTGAAATAAATCAAATAAATCTTCCTGGAAGCCATTGTTAGGCACAACAGGGTAAATAAGGTGATTCATAACAGCCATTATGGCTTTACCAAGGGCACATCATGTCTGACTAACCTGATTGCATTGTGTAATGAGACAGCTGGCTCTTTGGACAAGGGGAGAACAGGTAAACAATGATGTTTACCTTCACTTAAGTATTTTGTTATTATTTCTTAAAGCATTATGGACCAGTGGCCACAACACAGGTGGGAAAGCAGCTCCACTATATGTCTCAAAGAACAGAGATGAACAGCAAGAAGCCAAGTAGTGGCTGCACTTCAGAGGCTGATACTGGTGCAAATATTGCTTGACATTTTTATCATTGACCTGGATGATAGGAGGGAAAGTGCCCTTTTGTTTGTGAATGACAGTCAAATGGATGGAGAAGTGAGTCAGTCTGTATGCTGGGCTAGCACTCAAAAGGACCTCGGCTAACTTGACCATAAGGTACCCGGTGAAATTCAGTAAGAGACATGAAGTGCTGCGTTTGGGCTGGCATAACCCCATGCAGCACCATAGGCTGGTGGGCGACTTGGCACAAAACAGCTCTTTCACAAAGGACCCAAGTATGAATGAGACTTTAAACATGAGTCAGCACTGCATCATGAAAGCTATCTGCCTCTTTGGTGGCCCCAGTGCATGTAGCCAGAATAGCAAGGGAAGCGATTCTTTCTCCTCTTTCAGTACTTGAGATTGCATCAGATGAGTGTAGCTTGGAGATATGTCCATCATTTCCCCCCACCTATAAGGAGATTGATAAACTGGAACGTGATCAGCAGATGGCTGTTAGAATAGCTAAGGGGATAGAGCACAATATTTTATGCTCTTGAAAACACAGAGTTCTCATTTTGTAAAGGGATAAATATGTACAATTATTTAATATAGGATGGGTCATTAAAAATGGTGTACTTTCTGAGATTGTGTGGGCTGAGAAGTTCTGAAGTGAAAACAAAATCTAATACCTAGGAAGTAGTTTAGAAAGAATACTGTTCCTTCCAAATATACAAAGGTTAAAAAAAAAAAAGTAGTATTGACCCTTAGTATTCCAATTTGCATTACGAGAAAGATTAAAAATAAAGAGATTAAAGGAGTTTTATGATTGGCTTATTCATTATTCTCCTTTTACACTTACCCTAGTCTGCTTTGGTTTCCATAGCTACTAGTTTAATCATGATGCACAGAGCTGTTTCTAATTACAGTATATGCCAGCATAAAATTAATTCTTTGAGTATCTTAAGCAACAAACAGCTTGCAACTTGTTCTTTGACATTTTATTATCACAAATCCTGGAGTAGCACACTAGCACATCATATTTACTCCGTTCAATTTTATTAAAAAGAAAATAAGTCTTTAAATATATACCTGCTTAGATGTGTGTCAAGGGAGACATGTTACAGAAGGACTGTATTGTACCCAAGGTTGATGCATTAATTTTAAACTATATAGCACTTGTAAATGATCAGTGGCTATAATAGAAAAGACTTGTCATATTGAACGTTCAGTGTAATCCAGTTTTGTTCTCTGTTATTTATCACTGTGAAATTTCTGTGAAGTCTTTAAATTCTTCTTAGGCAAATATGTTTTTCCTTCCAAAATTAAGGGAATGAATTAGATGTATCTTCTGTCTTGCAGAACTTGCAATGTGCAGGACTCAGGTTTTACGACTGAACGCAGGTGAAGCAGACACAGAGTGCAGTGAGAAGTTATTCAAGTGCAGTGATTGCGGGATAGGTCACAAGTGGAGAAAGGCTAGATTTTTCAAGGAGTACTAAATATGAACAGTAGAGAGGTTGGTGGAAGTTGATGGTCAGTGCTGTCAAAAACCATGCCAAAACTTGCTAGTAATTTGTATTCTAAATGAAAGGGACAATTGTCTTATTATTTTGCCTTATGGTACATGCTTCTCTAATATGAAATAATATTCCTATTTTATTTTCCTATTCCGTTGTTGTCCACCTCTGAATCCCTGGCTATGGTAACATATATATTTCCAAATTATTTCCACATATATTTCCAAATATGTTTCCACAGTGTAAAGTACAAAGAACAGAATGAGAACTTTTTGCATTGTGATTATTTTCTGACAATAACAGCATGCTTAATGAAATGTTTTCTCCATATTTTTGACTGTCAATAATCTATGTTGCAGGAATCCAAAAGAGCCTTTCCTTAAATGTTTAGGGTAAAGGTAGAATTTTGCAGATTTGTAGAGATTTGAACTGGAGTTAAAATTAAAGGTTTCTTGAAATGCAGAGTTTGAAATATAAATAAGCAAAACTATTTTATGACAGTTGCTATACAGGTCATCCATTTATCAAACTCAGAGAGAAGTGTGAAATACAGACTTCCTGTTTGCTATGTGATGAGGGTTCTTGCAGTTTGCTACCTCTTATATTTTTTCATCAACTCATCTAAACACTGAAAGTATGCATTAAGAAATATGATGTGTACAAAGAGCTAATTTAAACAATTCTAAAATAGTTGAGATAATTGTCATTCAATCTGGTGTAGTTGTCTAACTGAATGTACTTAACTGATGCACTTTTTTTACTCTTGTTTCTGACTAGAGACTACTGTAGTTCTTTCTTCTGAGTTTTTTCTAATTAACAGAAAAGAATAGGTATCTGTTGGGGTGAAATTCTGCTTCCTATGTGAAAAACATCAGTTGAACTTTTTTAAAACCTGAATTGCTACACAATACATATATTTGATATTAATCGTCCCTTTGACTTCAATAAAAGTCTTTCTGTGAGCAAAGGATGTGAATTGGGATCTGAATACAATTTGTGAAGAAGATCTAGAATTTTATACTATTAAAAATTATACACTGACTTTGCTTGATTTATGAGTATTAATAATGTTTAAGTAGTTGGTAAAGCTTATGTGCATATTTCCCTTCAACAGTATTTGGATCATGGAATACAATAACCAGCATGTTTCCCATTTTATTTTTTCATAAACATTGTTGCTATACTATGTAGTGAACTCTGTCTTTTTATGATGTACATTATATACTTGTAGTTCTTAAAAAATTTTATTGATTCAATGACTTATAGATAAGGTTTCACGTGTACATCAAAAGATGCTGTGCTCATTGTAAGACAATCATTACTGTCTCATTTGTCACTTGAAAAATTATTCACAGACTGGGGCTTTAATTAGTTTTTTTATGCTAAATCTGTCTTACTTCATCTTTAGCCCTCATCTCCAAACTTTTTAAATTTTCTTTTGTAGAATTCTGCCTGCATAAGATGACTGGTCTACTGGACTTTAGAGATATCTCTTAATATTTTGAAATTTATGCTCTTATCAGGGACCTTATTTCTGGACTTGCATTGCAACAAATTGGAATATGCTTTTAACTGAAAAATGTAAGACTATCTTTCTTATTTGTAAAGAATTTTTAGGAAGGTGAAATATTTGTGTAGTTAAAATATCATTCTGTGAAAACTGATTAAAAAATTGTATTTTCCACTAAGACTGGTAGATTTACTAATTTAAATTAACCTGGCAATAAAAGAAACAATGTTAAAAGAAAAAAATCAAACAAACAAACCAACACTGCAAATAATAAAAGTAAACTTGCTAAGTCTGATGCAGAATCTTTGGAATGTTTCTTTTTATGCTCTCTAGGCTGTTGGGCACTCTCGTCCTGTTGCTATCAAAAAGTGCCGTAACAAATTAGAGAGAGTAATCAGTACAAACTGGTATATAGCACAGCACAATGAAAACAAAGTCCAATCTAAAAACTCTAAGAATTCATGATATTCTCATATATTGCCATGAACAAATCTTTGTTTCTGTAGTGGGTTTCTGTGGCTGGGTTTTGGTAGCGGTGGGGGGCTACAGGAGTGGCTTCTGTTAGAAGCTGCTAGAAGCTTCTCCTGTCCCATGGAGCCAATGCCAGCCGGCTCCAGGATGGGCTTTCTGCTGCTGGCCAAAGCCAAGCCAATCAGGAGTGATAGTTATGCCTCTGTGATAACGTATTTAAGAACAGAAGAGTGTTGCACAGGAGAAATTCCAGACAGGGAAGAGCGGAGTGAGAACATAGGAATAACGATGTAGACACCAAGGTCAGTGCAGAAGGAGGGGCAGGAGGTGCTCCAGATGCCAGAGCTGTGGCCCCTGTAGCCCGTGGTGCAGACCATGGTGGAGCAGCTGTGCCCCTGCAGCCCAGGGAGGACCATCGGGGTGCAGAGACCCACCTGCAGCCCATGGAGCAGCCCACGGAAGAGCAGGTAGATGCATGAAGAAGGCTGTGACCCTGTGGGAGGCCCAGGATGGAGTGGGGTCCTGCCAGAGACCTGCAGCCCGTGGAGAGGGAAACCCACGCAGCAGCAGGTTTTTCCCAGGTAGGACTTGTGGCCCCTGTGGGGGACCCAAGGTGGAGCAGCTCATCCATGAAGGACTGCATCCCATGTAGGAGTGACCCACAGGACAGCAGTTTGGAAAGGACTGCTGCCTGAGGGATGAACTAACGCTGGAGAGGTCTATCAAGGACTGTCTCCCATGGGAGGGACCCCACAGGAGCAGGGGAAGGATTCCTCTCCCTGAGCAGCAGCAGAAACAACAACTCTTGGGGATGGTCCTGTGCACAGCCAGGAGTTGGACTTTGATGATCCTTGTGGATCCCTTCCAACTCAGCACATTCTGTGATTCTGTGAGCAGCTAAAGGCTGTTGTCTAGCCTTTATGCAGGCTATTCCAGACTACTCTTGAATGAAAAAAATCTTAAAAAAAGTGTAGCCTGGTGAAGTGACATCAGTGTCTCAGCGTTGCTCCTCTGTGTCTCTGAAAACGTGATTCTACTGGGGCAAAATAAGATATTCTTGAACAGAAAGTAGTATCAGTTTGACTGTGACTTTCCTTGGTATGTCACTTGCCATTAAATTAGTGTGATTTTCAAATAAATTCAAAATGCTTGAAGTTTTAAAGTTTTGGTTTTGTTTCCAATGCTTATGATCAAATTTATGTGTATTAGATAAGAATTATCATCAACAACAGCAGTGGAAAGCAAACTGAGCTGTAGAGTAGGAACAATTTAGGAGACACTGCTTGTATTTCAAATTATATAAAAATGTTTTCTAAAAGCATATCAAAACTCTTATGCAGACTGTCTGTAGTTATCTATAGTTCTTTTCAAGGCGGCCTTTTGGAGGCTTTTATACACGTTTATATTTCTAGAAAAGAGGTGACTTAGTCTTTATTACAATTAAGGTAATTTCTTCTGACTCAGAATACCTGCTGTCTTACTTTCAGTGAAGCCAAAGATACTTTTTAAAATTTATGAGATTTTGTAGTGCATTATAAGGAGGCTTATTTTTCTTCAGGATGTAGGTGACTTCAGTGTTAGGACATGCCAGGCTAGTTGTATGCCTGAGATTACAATCACTGTTAAAAATGTATAAACGTGGATTTGATACGAAAATACCCTTTATTTGAAAATGGATGTACAAGTAGCACATTTTCTATTTACACTATAAGCTGGATTGTAATAATATTTTACACTCACTCTCTTTTAAAATGGGACCATTTGGTTCTAACCTGGCTAACTATCCATATTTTGTCTAAAAAGGTGTGTGCATGGTTGTTTATTGGGGGATTCATATTTTAGTTCGTATTTTGTCAGTCCTTTAAGCAAAACATGGGTTAAGAATCTTATTTCATTCTAAAATGCTTTAAAAATATTCTGTGTGACTCATTTAGGGTTTGGGGTTTTGTTCTCAATGTAAACTACAGTGGTGTGATTTTTTAAATATCTATTGGCTTTGAAATACAGTGTATACTTTATAAGCAGAGAAATTTGTACTGTTTAAAAAACATGAAATGCAGATGTTTAGCATTATGCAAAGTGCTTATTTTGACTGGATAGATGTTCCAATGGGCAATGATGCAGACATTTAGATTTCATAAATGGTTGCTTTTCAGAGTCACCGGTAATGAAATTGAAAAAAATATCAGTATCTCTTGATTTTCTCCTTGAGCACTACATGAGACCTAGTTTGAAATGCAGTTAGGAAAAGAGTTCTGTGAGGAGTTTTACATCTATGGTAATCGTGATACAGTTAAATTCAAAGACTTTGTAGGAATAATCCACCCATTCAGTTTAAGAGTGGTTATGCAGAGGTTAAAAGTTTTAAAGTGGGAATTATTAGAAGGGGCAAATAAATAGTTAATATGCTCATAGATAGCAGGGAATTTTTTAGAGCATGAGGGAAAAGTAAGTCCATCATTCTTAAGGAAGTTCCTTTTGAAAGTTAAGGACAATATTTTTGAAAGCGAAAATTGTAACTAATCACAGAAAAGGGCAAAAGCTCAGACATAATATGTTTAATTCAAATGAAAAGAAGTTTGAGGAGCAACTTAATATGGGCACAATGTCCTCCTCTCTCACCCAACTTATTTGAGTCATATGGATGACACGGAGGGGAACACATAAGACCACTGAAGTATAAAATTTGAACTCAACAAAGATGGAACTCGTAGTTGGCACTGGCATGGTACCCTCTGGGTAAGGCTTGAGGGACAAACAAATTATGTGGATGTCATTGTGGGAGTCTGCTATAGACCTCCCAACTAGGACAATGATGCTGATGAATTATTCTTCAAGGAACTAAGAGACACCTCCAAATCAACTGCTCTTGTCCTTATGGGGGGCTTGTTGAAAATTAACTGGGAGCATCACACATCTGGCACAAACAGGTCTAAAAGATTCCTAAAACACTTGAATGATAACTTCCTTGTTCAGATACTAAGGGAGCTGACTAGGAAAGATGCCCTCACTGGTTTGTTGTTTGATTACAGAGAGTCTCATGAGTGAAGTGGAGATTGGTGCTTGTTTTGGCCACAGTGACCATGAGGTGATCGAGTTTAAAAGCTCTGCTGACATGAGGAAAAGTGCCAACAAAACTTCAACCCTGAATATGAGGAGGGCAGACTTCAGGCTGCTCAGAGAATTAGTAAGTAGAGTTCCCCAGGAAAATATTTTTGCAGGTGCTGGGGTCCATCAATGCTGGTCACTTTTCAAACATCACCTCCTAAGGGCACAGGAGCAGGCAATTCCCAAATGTCAGAAGTCAAGCAGACAAGATAGAGGGCTGGCTTGTCTGAACAGGGATTTCATCTTGGGTATAAGGTGAAAAAGGAAGATGTATGCCCAGTGAAAGCAAGGTCAGGTGACATGGGAAGAATACAGAGATACTGCTTGTCACTGTAGGTGGAAAATTTGTGTGGCCAAAGCTTGATTGGAGTTAGAGCTGGCCAGAAATGTGGGGGACAATAGAAAGAGTTTTTTCAAATATATTAATGGCAAAAGGCAGTATAGAATTAACATCGGCCTGTTACAGGATGAGGATGGTCACCTCACAGACAGGGACAGAGACAAGGCAGAGGTGTTTAATGCATTCTTTGCCTCTGTCTTCAACATGGATGACAGACCAAGGGGGTCTCAGTGCTCTCAGCTGGAGGACCATGTCTGCAGGGATGATCAACTCCCAGTTGACCCTGAGCTGGCTGATATCATTGCAAGGCCTCTCTTGATGATTTTTGAATGCTCCTTGGAATCCAGAGAGGTCTCAGCAGGCTGGAAGAGGGATAAAGTTGTTACAATATTCTAGAAGGGCAGGAAGGATAACCCTGGAAACTACAGGCCTGTCAGTCTCACTGCAGTACCTGGTAAAGTTATGGAGAAGATTATTCTGGGAGGTATTGAAATCACCGAAAGGACAATGCAGTCATCAGTCACAGCCAGCACGGCTTCATGAGGGGAAAACAGTGATCGTCAAACCTAATTTCCTTTTGTGACAAGGTAACCCGCCTAGTTGATCAAGGGAAGCCAACTGATGTAATCTTTTTGAGTTTCAGTAAAGCTTTTGATACTGGCTCTCTAAGGATCCTTCTGAACAAACTGTCCAGCACACAGCTGGGTAAACACATCGTGTGGTGGGTGAGCAATTGGTTCACAGGTCGAGCACAGAGGGTAATAGTGAAGGGAATAACATCAGACTGGTGATCTGTCACTAGTGGGGTTCTACACGACTCCACTGAAGGGCCAGTGCTCTTTAGCATCTTCATAAACAACTTGGATATAGGACTGGAAAGTATACTAAGTTTGCAGATGATACTAAATTGGGAGGAGCTCTTGACTCACTTGAAGTCAGAGAGGCCCTGCAGAGAGACCTCAGGGGCTGGGCAATTACGAATCGTATGAAGTTTAACAAGAGGATTGTACATCTGTGATGGGGCAACCCTGAATGTTCACACAGGCTGGGGGATGAGATGCTGGAAAGCAGTGCCATGGAAAGGGACGTGGGGGTCCTGGTCGATAACAAAGTAAATATGAGTCAGCAGTGCCCTGGCAGCCAGGAGGGCCAACCGTGTCCTGGGGGGCATCAGGCAAAGCATCGCTAGTGGGTTGATGGAGGGGATTATCCTTCTCTGCTCTGCACTCACTGGTGTGGCCTCACCTCAAGTTCTATGTGCCGTTACGGGGGCCGCAACAGGATATATATAAGATAGATATTAAGCTATTAGAGAGTGTCCAAAGGAAGGCAATGAATATGATGAAGGGCCTTGAGGGGAAGCCGTGTGAGGAGCAGCTGAGGGCTCGTGTTCTATTCAGCCTGGAGAAGAGGAGGCTGAGGGGAGACCTCATCATGATCTACAACTTTCTCGTGGCGAAGCAGAGAAGCAGGTGGTGATCTCTTCTCCCTGGTTATCAGTGACAGGACACTAAGGAATGGCCTAAATCTGTGTTAGGGGAGGTTTAAGTTAGATATTAGGAAAATGTTTTTCACCCAGAGGGTGGTCAGGCAATGAAATAGGTTTACCAGGGGAGTGGTCACAGAACCAAGCCTGAGTTCAAGAAGTGTTTGGATGTTATTAGGCACATGATGTGATTCTTGGGGCTGTTGTGTGCAGAGCCAGGAGCTGGACTGTGATGATCCTAGTGAGTCCCTTCAAACTCAGGATATTCTATGATATGATAAAACACAGCCATAACACAAAAAGCTAAATTATTGTGGCCTTTACTCACTGCATTTTTACCTAATCTACAGGAGCTAGATTCCACCCAACAAGGAACAAACCTAAAACCTAGCCTCAAATGATGTACGGTAAAGAGGTATTTAATAATGAAGATAGTAATTGATTGTCAGAATCATAGAATTAATCTGAGACTGCCGAAACCTGAAGTAGTTTAGTATATTTCTCATTTTACTTCCAAAAGTGGCTATTAATGGCATTTCTTTTTAAAATCTGAATATTGGGCTATTGAGATGTTTTGGTTTGATCCACAAGCGCTATTTGAAGTGGTTTTGTGTTTTATTATGCTTATGGAATTTTGTCTATGCTTTTCTTTTCAAGGGTGGAAAGGTATTTTAAAGATTAAAAGAGCCTATCAAAGTTTAGGCTAGTGATATGTCTAATTTTCCATTAAACATGCCCACTAGCATGTTAGGAAATTCATATTTTACATAATTCCCATCATGTGTATCTTTATAGTCCTTCAGGAGGTCCTTTATAGTCTCTATAATGAGGTTAGTAGCAGTTGTGACAGAATATTAAAAGCTGTGAGGAAGAAAAATAATTGCTAGTTTTGGTTCTTAAATATTTGAAGTAGCAAAAGGAGATTGATGTTCAAAACTGTCATTTTACAGTCTATTGGATGGATGTAAGAGAAATGGAAAGAAAATAACTCTGAATTAAGATATTTTTTATACCCTTTAAAATGTCCAGCTTTGTCCTTGGAGTGCTGTCATAGGATCCTAACTTTCAGATTTGTGACCAAGCAGATAAAACTTAAAATGAAAGGTAACTTGCAGATGCTCAAGTCTTTTCTCACATCTAATTCTTATCAAAGTATTGAAAAGATCTGAAACCATACATGAAAATTTAACAGCGCACTGATCTCCAATCAGCAAGAAGTAGGAGACATGGGAGTTACTTGTGTAAGTAGTTTTTTCTTATTCTAGTGCTATTTTCTGGGAAACTATTCAAACCTCAAAGAAAGAACTGTTTAATAAGAATCCTTGCAACTGCCAGTGAGCACATGCACTTCCATGAATTAACTTACTAACAAGGCCGTTTTTCCTTTTTTTTTTTTTCTTTTCTAAAACATTGTTTCCATCAGATCTATTTAGATATTTTGATATGGTATTATGATATGAAGTTCATCAATCCTCAGCTATTATTCTGTTACATCTATTAGATCTAGATGCATAAGAGGGACTTGAGCCTCAACCAATTTTTAGTGATTTTAATTGCGGTTGTGTACCTTGCTTGGATTGACAAATGTGGAACTTGCTTCTGAGTCATTTCTGCACACAGCACACAGGGACCATCGTGCTGAACACACCCCCAGTCATGTGACTGATAAGTCTGATGCCTGATTTATCTTGAATCATACTTTGCTTTTTTCTGGAACAAACAGGATATATTTGCAACAGACAGAAGCATAGCAAACCTCACTGGTTTTCTAAACAGACGTTGCAGTAAGCTCTTTAAAAGAGTAGAAAAGTTAAAGCTTATCCTAGCTTGTGCCTAGAGATTTAGACTGTATTCCCAGTCCCCTTTTCTGTCTTTTTACTTTATATGCAGGGACAATTTAGCCTCCTTGCTTGTTTCACACACATTTTCTTTGCTGGATATGTCTGAGCTTTTGACTGCATAATCCCTATATTGCTTATGTATTAGGTAATCTGTGAGTCTGAGCCAAAAAAAGATGCAAAATCATTACAGTCTTGAGTTACAGAGGCATTTTTTTGTTTTCCTGACCTCTGGGGAAGAGCAAGTTCTCAACTTCACTGTCTTTGTAGGCAGGTTCCGGGTTGTTCCCAGGGTTAACTGAGATATTGTCTAATTTTGCCATGCCTTAGATATGTTAAAGGGGAGAATATTCTCTAGCCATTACTATAAATATATAATATTAAAACAAAACTGTAGCAGCAGCTCTCAGGTGACTTTAAAAATCTTTTCATAGAGGTGCTTTCATTTTTTTCTTTTTATTTCAAGACTAACAAAATTTTTAGAATCTTGAAGTCTTTGTTCTTTAAATAGAGGGTTTTTGAAAATTAATATTCCTCAGTAGCACAGTGCTGTAAACAGAAAGCAGTGATACTACTAAGTGACAGTGAATGCAACAGTTGCTTTTGGAACTGAATAGGGTTCTTTGGTGTAGTTTATACCATGAAATGTCTTAAAATGTTATGTACTTTTCCACTCTATATAAATGGTAATAAGAGTATGTCAAAATATACAACTTTAAAATAACTAGTATGTTTACTTGCAGATTTTACTTTGTATGCCCCAGAGAGTAAAGTTTGCTTTTTTTCCCTAGTGAAATCCAATAAGTGTTAAATTGGAATTGTATTTATAGTAGAAAATCTATTCCAGAAACTACTTCCCTCAAAAGAATAAGCATGTTCATTTTGACTAGTCACAGTCAGTTAAGTTTATTCCAAAAGTAAACCAGAAATTTTTGTTTATTAATGTACTATCTGCTGCCTTCCAGGCAAGCTAAAATAATTTTGTTCCTTCCTGGTGCATCTATTTTGTTCCTTCCTAGTACACTAACATTGCATTCTGAATCCTAAGAAAGTCTACAGAGGGATTTACTCTAAAACTCATTCATTCACTGTTTGAAATTTTTTGCTGTTTCAAGGAAGGATGATAAAATGGTTTTAGCATGCAGTAATTCATACAATGGTATTTGTATGTATTTGTTGTTATGGCTTTGCGTATATTGAATTGTATTTCATTGGAAATATGCAACAACTTATTTGCTTTTTAAATATATAGCTGAACAAATTATTTGGAGCAGTTAGGCTTACACAGATACTAGTAAATGTTTCTTCTTTTTCTTTTGTATGTGTATGTGTTAATTGCAAGATTGTTATATTTGGTATTTATATCTGATCCTCACTGGCAAGCAATTTTGTTTAAATGTTAATTTTTTTACAGGATTTCCTTCCATCTCTGCATTGCCTATAGAACTGTTAGCAGCAGAATGTTGTATATTTAGATATTTTTAGTTCATTCTTCAATGGATATCTGAAAGAGAAAGGTATTCCAACATCAGTCACGTGTTTAATATCAGTCCTATTTAATATCTTTATCAATGGTCTGGGCAAGGGGATCGAATGCACCCTCTTTAAGTTTGCAGATGACACTGGGAGCTTTGATCTGCTGGACAGTAGGAAGGCTCTGCAGAAGGATCTGGACAGGCTGGATCAGTGGGCTGAGCCAATTTTATGAGGTTCAACAAGGCCAGGTGCTGGGTCCTGCCCTTGGGTCACAACAACCCCATGCAGTGCTACAGGCTTGTGGTTGAGTGGCTGGAAAGCTGCCTGGCAGAAAAGGAACCTGGAAATGCTGGTCAATGAGAGCAGAATTAGTTTGTCAGGTGTTTGGACATCTGGAATTTCCTGTGGCCTTCCCATTGAATAGTAACACATGAAAGTCTTTTCTATATCTTTATGAAGTTTTAATCTAAGTTTCAGCTATTTGTATGTTCTGATAAGTTGTTTTTGCCCATGATGAAGATTTTTTTCGGGTATAGCACCTATTTAGAACTATAAGTCCAGTTCTTATTTAATCTTACTACTATATCTATACTTTGAATTTGCACATGGATCAGAGAATTGGAAATCTTTGTCTGGCATCCAACCAGATACACAGCCTGAGTGTCAGAGACCCATATTTCAAAATTTGATGGCATATGCTGGTCTAAGAGTCTGTTGTAAGAGGGTGAAATTTTTAGGCTCTGCTTTGTTCACTGTCATTACTGGCTGTATGTGATAAGAACAGCTTAAAATAGGCACTGGTTTAATTGAGTACTGTAACACTTTGTTGCAACAGTCTTACGAAGAAGATACTGCATGCTGACGGGCATTCAGTAGTGGTGATGGTGATAAATGGGAGCAGGTAAAACACCATGGTCTGCTGGGGCTTCTCAGTATATTCTCATGATCTTTGACAATACTTGCATATCAGTCTCATTAACTTTCTCATAATTCTACAATGCAAATAGCTACTGGAGCAAAAAAGCAAAATTATATTCTACTTTAGATGTTTTCTATATATAAATATTGATTAAAAATCATAAGCAAACCCCAGGACATCTCCAAAAACTTCTCCTAAGAGAAGCTCCTTTTTAACATATGGCAGGCTAACCTTTTGTCTTCATTGCTTGACTAGAGTTCTCGTCTGTGTCACTGGCCTGAAGGCCTTATTCTTTCCAGGAATGGTCTTTGGCCTATACTTGCTTTATGAATTAAGATGAAACAGATGTCTTGTTGCAAAGGAAAATATAAAACTTTATAAAAATATTCTAAATGCTCTATTGCTTCTTGTCTTGTTTAACACAAGGTCATTTTGTGATTTTTTTCTTATCCAAATCCTTGCTAAAGATGAAAATGTGCTGTGGGTTGTAAAACTCTTAATTCCCCACCCCTAATGGCCTGATGAAGGACTGACTAATCCTCATGCAAGTTAGAACATTAACATGAAGTCCACAGAGGCGGAAGAAAACCAGGAAAGCCTAAAAAAGGAAGATCAACAGCTTCTGATTAAACGACATGTTATTTTAATTCTGTCTTGTCTTAGTGGATGAGTTCAAATCGGTGGATTTCGAATAAAATCTCTGCTACACAGTTGATGTGGCATGTGTCTGATGCAAGTTGATATTCAGAATAGAGGTTTATCGTCCTAGGAAGCTGTTTACTAGTTTGGGATGACCCAGCTTTGTTGATCCTGAAGGGATAGAGTTCTTACTTTTAAATAGCTTGAAGATCTCTATGCTTAATTGATTAGTTAGATTTTTAAAGTAGCAGTGCATGAATTTCTCAGCTTGAAAAACTATTTCTGCCTGTGGTCCGTGGTGTTTTCCGGTTTAACCATGGAGGATGCAGAACTTTGTAGGCTGATAGTGTTTTCTTTTTTTCACTTTTCCTCTGATTATCATCTTGTGTTTTATCCCTGGGCCTTCTGATCTGTTTTTGTTTTAAGATATTAGTCTGGTGGATTATTTATGTGCTAGATTATCAGTTCAAAAGGTGATTCAGTAGAAGACTGATGAAGCTAGTGCTGCACAGAATATAGTAAAAGATGTTTGCTACATAATGATGCTTATTCCTGCTTATCAGGTATTGTGCTTTGCATCTCATCTTCTAAGATCTGTGTATCTCTTGATATATTCACCTGGGAATAGTTTGCAGTCTATGGTGTTCCACAATATTGGTATTTTGTTTTGAGGACCATAGCACTTTCATCAGCAGTTTGTATTAGACAGACTTCTACTCTTCCATGGGAAATGGAAAATGTGTCAAAATGAGGAACTTTCATTATGGCTGATTCCACTTGGTTTTGAGGGTCAGCTGGCTCTCAAATTTGAATTCTGTATTTGAAACTAAAGGCAGTAAATATTGCTATTTTGCTCTGTAGTTCAGGGAATAAAGTGAAATAGCTGATCTTATCTGACTTGCTCCAAGTCAATCAACTAGCTCTACTGAAATCAGTTTGGGTAGAGTGGTATAAAAACAGTATTGACTGTGTGTCAAATTAAAGTTAACAGTATTTAGAACTGAGCATTATTGATGTTATTTCTATAGCCTAGTATTTTATCTTTTAATGTCACATGGAGCATCACTGCAGTCTCTGCAAAGACTTCCATAGGGGCTCTATGCCTGGCTGAATTCTAACTAAATCATTTTGAGAAGTAGTTGACAAAAGACCTTGTTTATAACCCTTATTCCTTTTACTAAAACCAAAGCTATAAATAATCCACCTCCTCTCTGTCTGCCTGCTGGAATATTTGCAGAAGCAGACTTTGCCTTTTTTTTTTTTAAACTAGCATGATTCCTTGTATGAAGTGCAGATAATGAAGACAAGGCTACTAGATTTTGTTTAAAACAATTGTTGATAGTTAACACTTTAACTGTTTCAGACTTTCATAATGATGTAAATTTGGTAAGTGGTGGTGCTGCTTCAAAATAAATTGTTTTGCTTAGAAATGAATATTTCTAAGATAAGGACTGTCCTCTAACAACTGTGTTCCCAGAAAAATCACCTCAAAAGGGACTAAAATTTTCTTGAGAACTTTTCAAGATCAAGTTTTAAGACTTTATTTATTTATTTTCTTGTGATCCTAGAAATTACAAAGCAGAGTTTGCAGAGAGCTCTTTGAGGGCCTGGATTGGTAGATTAAGTGCCAGCCTAGGCAATACTTTCCAAGGAGTCTCAAGGAACAGATCAAAGAATGTGTTTTGCACTTGTGAGACCACTTGAGTTTATAGCTTCATTGATCTAATACTTGTCTAGAATATGAGTCTCCTGTTTTGCAGAGAAAAGGAGGTCACTTTCTCAGAGCCTGTGGCCAATTTTCTAGTTGTGAAATATTTATTCTACTTGAACATCTGCTAGATGCTCTGGAAAAGGTAGTTGGAAGATTTTGAATATTAAAAGAACTAATTATTACTTGAGATTTAATTTTTGGAAATCTGTCAAGACATCTATGGCCTTCAGAGAAAACATGAAAAGTCAACCCATCCTGACTCAGTTTATGTATAATAGCTGATATTGTGGGTTAACATGTACTATTCTGAAAGAATTCAAAATTAACTCAAGGAACATGTGGTAGTTCCAGAGTCTCTTATGACCTCTAAACTTCATATGTGTGCTGTTGCTTTTGACTTCCATAAATCTTTAATTTCTCGATGTATTATACCTAAATGCTTCTTAATACCAAAATCTTAATGCTTTATGGAAGTATAATGAAGGAAGGGAGACTAATTACTTCAGTTTGTTGAGAAGGTTATTCTTTAAGACAAGAAAAAAAAAAGTCTGACTTGTCAAACATCACTTTTTCCATCACAATATTTTCACTATGAAAATATCTTTTATATGTTCCATGAAAAGAAAATGGTTCTAAGAACCTTGGGAAATGTAATCCAGTCTTTCATTTTTAATCTTGTGATCAAATAGCTGTTGTTTCCAAATGAATTTGATGAAATTGTGTTTTAAATAATGAAGTTGCCCCTAGTGAATCAGAGATAGTGATGTTTGAGCATATCAGTAAAGCTCCTGGGATGTTAGGAGAAGACAGGGACTGTAATTCCCCTGAATTAAAGGACAAGGGGATTTTTTTTATTGCAGTTGCTAAATGGAAGCTTCTGCGCAAAGATGTGTTAAATTGCAATATATGCTTTGAAGATGGGAATGTTTGCTGGTATATAACTCTTTCAGGCATTTCTGTATGTTCATAGAGTTGCTATAGGAACATGACTTTAGATAGAGTTAAATAGAGAATAAACTGAGAACTTAATGTACAGTACTTTCTGATGAATGAGATGTCCTTTAGTGCCTCACGTCTTGATGCCATCTGGACTATAGTTTAATATTATTTCACAATGCCATATAAGTTCCTTCTAAAATATACTTTTGTTCATGCTTCAGCAATAAATGCTGAGTATAATAAACTGTTTAAGTGCTGAAGGAACTGCTACTTTGCAGTGGATGGGTACTTCACAACTGAAAGTAGAAGGTTTAATAATAGATCTGTCTCCTGTTACATGTATACCTGTAAAAAATCCCTGCGCGTGCATGAAATTTGCATAAAACTTCAAATAACAGTTCTGGAAATGACTGTATGAAATTCTATTTTAAGCACAGTAGTTTTTCAGTTTAGTCTTCTGGTGTAAGTTGGTGCCTGACCAGTCTGTTTTTAAAGCTAGTGAACCTTTCCTGGTTATATTGATTGAGTAATAAAAGGCAGCACTGACTCTAGTTCCTGGTGTTCAAATGTTACGGTTGATACTGAGAAATACTGAACTAGGTAGTCATCAAGAAGAAGGTTTCAGATGACATATTTAGATGTTTAGAATAGAGGGAAAAATAGACAAAATAGAAGTCTGCATCAGTGAAAGGTGTAATGATAGATGTAATGAATTGAGAATTTAACAGGCTTTAGAAAAGCACAGTGAAAACTGAGAAGTGAAATGCACCAAAATATTTCTTTTGTTACAAAGAAACTTTCTTTAGGTAATACAGACTGCTACCAAAGCTTTAGATTCTTCTAAACACCATTTTCCCTGTTCCCAGCCTTATGGATGTCCAACTGTGACCTGAAAATCAGTAGCTTCAAGGAAGATTCTGTGCTCTCCGCTGGATCCCAATTGCGTCATTGCAATCTCTCTTTTTTTCCTTTTTTTCTCCCTGTATTTTTTATCGGAGACAAGCAATGTTACATATCAGACAAACTGCAATCTGTGTCTTATCTTTTGATTGACATCTAGGCCTTTAGTTTTTTAGTATGTGTATGTATTGCAGATTCACTTTGCATAAAATCTCCAGAGACTTGGTCTTTCCTTTCCTTCCATACAACTCAAACTTCCAACCTGAATCTTATTATTTTGAGATAGAATAGAGAGAGAAGGCTTTGCGGTTGAAGTTATTTAAACGGCCTATAATTCTGCATTTTATGATATTATGTGAATTTTTTCTATTTTTAGCTTTGTTTCATTGATTTTTAAAAGTCTCTTGTAGCATCAGATCCCCTTCTTGTTGTAAATAATGGCATGATGAAGTGGAACCAAGAAATTGAAGTCAATTATTTTTCATTAACTAGGAGCAAGAATTTTTGATGTGTGTCAGGATGTATGTATTACAGACATGACAGATGGGAGAAATATTTCTCTGTGAAAGTACTGAGTGAAGAAGGATGTTGATCCTTACTAGATTGCGTTCTTGATTTGCTGAATGCGTGTACTCACATAGCCCCACTGAAGGCACTCCAGAGTGCCAACAGGAGAGCTGGAGATTAAAGACTTTCAAGTCTGTGGGGCAGTAGAATAATTACTGTGCAAATGGATGCACTCTCTGAACAAATGGACAATTTGAGAAATGGTTGAAGTCCCACAAGAAGAAAAAGATGGTATGCATTTTTGAAAAGTCAGGTGTGCCAGTCTAATTTTTTCTGGGTGGAACAGATTTTATTTTATTTGTCAGATGTGGTGGGTTGACCTTGGCTGGACGCCAGGTGCCCACCCAGCAGCTCTATCACTCCGTTTTCCAGCGGGATAGGGGAGAGAGTAAGGTGGAAAAAACCCCCAACTTGTGAGTTGAGATAAGACAGTTTATTTAAAGCAAAAACCAAAGAGAAGCTTGCGCTTGCAGAAGAGAAAAATAGCAGGGTTTACTCTCTGCTTCCCAAGAGCAGCAGTGGTCAGATACTCCCGAGAAGCAGGGCTTTGGTATGTGTGACCATTTCTCAGCAGGCAGCCATTGGAGACAATGCCCTCCTGCCTTAGCTTTTATATCTGAGCTGGCGTCATATGGTATGGAATCTCCCTTTGGTCAGTTTGGGTCAGCTGGCCCACTTGTGTCCCCTCCCAGGACCTTTCCCTCAACTAAGAAAGGAATGTTACGGTGCTGGTACTGTGCTCAGCAGTAGCCAAAACACCAGTGTGTTATCAACACCCTTTTAGCTGTCAATGCAAAGCACAGCAGGGTGAGGGCTACTGTGGGGAAATGAACTCCAGCTCAGCCAGACGCAATACACTTGGCTAGTGCACATAGTGGAAACAGTGCATCTAGAATATTAACACTTTGATGCTGTCTCATATCAGCAAAGTAGAGAAGAGAATGAGAGTAGTTTCATCCAGGTGTACAATCATTCCACAAATATTGGAAATGTTTTATTCAAAATAGGTAGAATTTGTATAGAAAATGATCTTATAAATTGGAGAAGATACCTGAAAGCAGCAAGCTGAAATCAGAAAACCTGAAGGGATTGAGGATGTTCCTCCTGAAGAAGAGGCAGCTCTGGAGAGACCTTAGAGCAGCCCTCCAGTGCTTAAATGGGATCTGCAAGAGATCTGGAGAGGGACTTTTTATGAGGATGTGTAGTGATAGGATAAGGAGGAATGGCTTTAAACTGACAGAGGGCAGATGTAGATCAGACATTAGGAAAAAAATTTTTGACTGTGAGGGTGGTGAGGCACTGGGACAGGTTGCCCAAGGATTTTGTGGATGCATCATCCCTGGAAGTATTCAAGGCCAGATTGGATGGAGTTCTGAGCAACCTGGTCTAGTGAAATAGGGGTTGCAAGTAGATGATCTTTAAGGTCCCTTACAACCTAAACCATTCTATGATTCTATGAAATACATTCGTGTATGAGGCACTGCGCTTAAAAGAAGTCAAGAGCAAATGAGAATAACAGAATAGATGGACTATCACAGAAAAGGCAAATCTAATGCTGGGAGATACTGAAAGAAGAAAGCATAGCATGAAGATTCTGAACGTACTTTTCTCTTTAATATTCCACTGTTGTATTAGATGGCATCTGTCAAGTTTTGACCATTACTGTGATGGAGTGATTTATACAAAATATCAAGGCTTAAAAGGAAGGAAAAAGTAATAATAAAAGGTTTGGATAGAAAGACTTCTCTAGTCCTTTCATAAGAGAGGAAAAGGAGAATAACAAAAAATTACAATATGGTTTATTAGAACAATGATTGTAATAAAGTTTTCTCCAAATCCACTCCCTACACTTCTTGCCCCCCCCCAATATGATAAGACATTGAGTCCCTGGAGAAAAAAAATAATATGCAGAAAACTTCATGAATTATAGAATTAAAAAAACCATGTACATTAAACAGTCAGATTTGTTCAAAGTGAAGTTGTACATGTTTTACCTCTGTATCATACTGTTAGCTTATACCAGAAAGGCTTGATAACTTTTTGTGTTTGAATTTATATAACCACTTGTCATCTGAAAATTTATCATTTAATATGATTACTTAAAACGTTGTTTCCATTATAAAATGTATTTGACTGGAAACTGTGTTTGTATATTTTCTGGGGAAGCTCAGTGCAAAGTTAGATGAAATTAGGTGGAAAGGTACATGATTTTAGAATATAGGAAAAATATCTTACTAAGAATTATATCTATCCCTTCGCTTCTTTAATTGAAGATATCTGTTCTGCACAAAGTATAATTCAGGTTAATGTAACAATGTTTTTGGTGTAAAGAATATTTTTTTTGCCACAAAAGCAGACATGACATTACCTTAGATTTCTAATAACAAAAGAGAAACTAGTGAAATATAGGAATTTATTCTACTTCTTAACAGAATAGTATTTAATCAAATATTGTACACCTGCAGTACAATAAAGATCCATATTCTTATTCATTATTTGAAAATATTTTTGGACACTTTTTTGTGAACAAAATGGATGCATCTTTTTTATACAATCCTATTATTTAAATAAATTTCTTTTGTCTTCTGTGGGAAGAAAACTTGCATAACAAGTGCAAATGTAAGAACATTACCTGACTTGTTTTCAATATAAAGTATTAACAGTGAGACTTATTTCTGTGTGTCAGTGTCTATTCAAGAATGATTGAATATCTACTACTAAGACTGGATATCTTATGGTGGAGCATTCATAAATTTTCCAGTGTCAATCAGTTTCTTCTGTAAGAATTAATTTCAGATTTTACCTATAATACTTGTTTAATATAATGTTGATGTGGCGCTATGATAAATTAACTTGAATATGCTATTGTAATAGGAAATATTCTTCTGTAGTGAGTCCCAGAGAAGTAAAGTTGTGGGGGTTTTGGGTTTTTTTTTTGATTTTTTTAAAGACCCACAAAATCCAGTATTTTTAAGAATAAAATTGGAATGATTACCTTTGTAAATATAGAAAACTCAAAACAATTATGTCAGGGAGAGCAGAAATAAAAGAGAGGGGTCGTAAACATGTGCCTACAGTGCCCTAGCATATGGGGTCTTACTTAAGTTAGTTCAGAGACTTTCTTTACTACAGGAAAGTAGACTTCTGTCTGATTTGTGGGATGTTTTTTCTCTGAGACTTGGTTGCCTGCTTCACATGCTGCTCAGCAGTAATTTTATTCTCTTTGCTTGAAATGCATCTTGAAGCTCTTCAGTGCCATTCTCACTTCCTCCTTTGTATGCTACCTGCTTTGAAGTATCTCCACCATAAGCATGCTCAGCTGCTCCTTGGGAAAAGAACTGTCTTCCCCTACCACCCAATCCTTTTTTTTTTTTCTTCCGAGGGGTTCTACCTGAGCTAGATAGTCTGCTAAAGTCGCATACATAAATGGAGAACAAACAAATAAAGCACTATCTGTTACATACCTGCATAATATTTTAATTTCAGTATATTTTAAGACCATTATATGAATCATATCAGTAAACAGAATTACAGCCTTTTGCTTCAGTTCCTTAGGGACTTTACTGTAGCATAATAAAATAAGTAACATGAAAAACCTTTTAGCTATAATGAAACCCAAGAAATTGTTTAAACTTTTATGAAGTAAGCTGATCTCAAACTGAAATAATCTGAATGGATATTCTAGCTACATATGGTTATGTAATAAAAGCATCAGACCAGTGATATTTCCCCCTGGTATTGGAATGGGAATCTGAGTGGGAATTTCAGTCTATAAGAGCTGTCTTTCCTAAGTTTCCTTTCAAATCTGTTCTTCTGCTATTTCTTTTCTCATTTGTTTCTCTGATTCATTATTCTTTTCACTCTTATCTTTGAACTCTTCTCTTACAGAAGAGGATATTACAGAAAAGATTGCCTGAAGCTGTTACAGAGCAGAAGATTTGACTTATTTTGGCATGTTTCTCACTCCTCAGTTTATTCACTCTTTCAACTAGTCTGCGTTGTGCAGCCACTGTTTTTTTCTTCCTGATTTCTTATCATATACCTGCCCACTTAGTTTGCGGTCAATTTGGTGCACTTTGGCTACAGAGGCAGTTAAAACACTGTTAACTTGGCCAAACTGTGAAGTAAGGATTAGACCTTAATTGTTGCATGATGGTCAGTGCTAAAGTCAGTCCAGTCTTTTTTTTGACGGGAGCTGAGATTTGCATTCTAAAGGATTTAATTAAAGTAGGAGTTTCAAAGGCAGTCTGCATGGACTAGGTTAATATTTAATGGCTTTTTTTTTTCTTTTTCGCTTCTTCCATGGAATTCATTAAGTTTCCTTAGTATAAGTGTCAGTGACAACTTTTTAGTTAAACGGGATGATCTTCATAGACAGTGCTTTTCATGGCCTTTTTCTCATGGTAATAGTAATATGTAGTATGTACTCTTCTGTACATAGTCCTCTTCCATGTTCCAGTGGTCTTCCATGGATCTTTTATAAATCTAACCTCTGCAAATGTGAAATTTCCCTGCAAGAGTTGCTTTCTTTTGTTACATATCCAGTTTGGACAGGAGACTTGTGGTGTAGGAGAGTAGTGCCAGTCTGGATTGCCATAGGTAACTACTGTAGCTGGAACAAAAATGAATTGCAGCTCCGTGGTAGGTCTGTGTTACCAAGTAGATAAGGTGCTGTGATAGACACCTAGGTATGTTCACACAGCCACAGTGAATAAGGGCAAACTAAAATGATCTCTAAAGAACTGAAAATAGCTTTGCTTTTATTACAAGTTTGAATCTGGCAAGCTAACAATGTGTACCTACACTCTGACCTAAAACTTAGACATGGTCTGTGGGAATGTCACAGAAGTTGAATCCACAGATTTCACAGAACATTCTGAGTTGGAAGGGATCCACAAGGATCATAGAGTTCAACTCTTAAATGAATGGCCCGTACAGGGGTCGAACCCGTGACCTTGGTGTTGGTATCACCATGCTCTACTACAGGATGAAAGAGCAGCTCAGGACTGTCAAGACACAGAAATAACCTCACAGTGATGTCCATTCTCCAGACTGAGCTCTCATGTCAGTGGCAGTGAGCAGAGTACATAGTATTTGCAACATCTTTGGAAGATATTACTGTTTCCTTCTCAAAACTTAGTTAGTTAATATATCCAGTATAGCCTCTAGTAATAACTTAATTGGTATATCTTCTAGTAGAGAGAAGACTGACTGACCTCAGTACAGGCTAAGAGATGAACCCCTTTCACAGAAGTGAGGAGGGGTGGAATCCAGAGCAGAGGAGGTGAATCACTCAGTATGTGCCAGATGTACAAGCAAGCGTTGTATATCTGAAGAAATAAAATACCCCATCTAACACTGTCCCTAGACAAAGTGATCTGCAATGCCCAAAACCTCAAGTGTCACTGGATGTGGGGTCTATCAGTTTTATGTTCAGCAGTAAAAAAAAAATCACAGATCTCTTATGCAAATATAATCTCTTGTGTTATTCTATGCAGTGTCCTGAAATGCACTATAATTAATTTTGCTTTCAGAAAATTGATAGATACTAGCTGTATTTGCAATACTTAAGACACACCCTACTGTGTAAGATAGACTACTTTGCCATAGATTCATGCATCTGAATAATTATTGCACGCAGTTTTGGCTTGTACTTTTTCTTTTTACAATTAGGTGACAGGTTGAGTGAAAATTAGTTGAGTGACATTAGCTAGATGAATAACATTCATGTAGTTATTAATAGACCTTGAAAATATTTCTGTCTTCTGGAACCATTCAGCTATTTTCTTTGGCAGGGAATGTCTTAATGAAAATTAAAGTCATAAAGGGTATGCTACTGTTCTTAGTTCCTTTAGTGCTTTTTGAAAGCTGTGTTTGTGGCTCCAAGAACTGCTGTACTCTTTGCTCTTTATGATATCTCTGGGCTTACTTATAATGAATATTTCCATTAAAAGAATGAACATTAGCTGTGTATGCACCTGTTTGGATGATATATGTACACACATGTTTTTATGTATATGATAAAGATATATATAAAAACAGTTAAATGCATTTTAATAAAATAATAATTTTTCAAGATTTTATCTTAAATAGTGTGGTTTTGCTTATTACTTCTAATCATTACAGTTCTGCTTTGCATTTTTAATATTAACTCTATTCCTCTCTTCCAGTTACTTGTCTTAATTTCTCAATAATTGCAGTAATAACACTGTTTTTGGCCCAAGAGGTTGATATCCTTGATGTACTGATATTCTTGATTATCTGCTGATAACCTTACTATAATCACGTGGAAAAAGACATAGCCATTATATTCTGTGATTCTGTGATTATAGCTTTTCACTATTATCCTTGATTCAATAGCATGGTAGGTGGCTAGGTTAGATTTTAGGTTGTATTTAGCAAAACTTATAAATAGGATCTCAGTAGTAGTGAATCAGGGTTTTTTGGTGGTTTGTTAGTTTTTTAAACTGTAGATCACTTCCAGGAGAAATCTAGAAACTGAAATGGCTAACCAGTTGGAAACTGAAGACCCAAAGATAAATCAAGATGCATATATAAATGGTGTCATAAATCCAGGTAGATGTTCAGCCTGACATCATAATTTAAGCTTTCTGTCCCATATAACTAATTATCTTACACATATTAAGGCCACTGAATATTGCAGAAGGGGCTATACCTTAACTTATGGTATCAAAAGCTACCATAAATTTGGCAGAAAGTTGCACCTCCTAACTTCTGGATTGGTAAATGCCAGTCATTAATGATGTTAATCTTAAAACACATTTGAAACCCTTACTTAAAAGTAATTGCAGGCAACTTCTCCCTTTGGCTTCCGAAATGTGGGTATATAATGGATATAACAACTGAATTTGGAATGTGAGCTGATTGTTTTTCCAGTACTGATAATTAGTAATGGACGTAGATCAGCAAATAGACACTGAAGTTAAAGCATTTAACTTAAATTGGAATTTAATGGTAAAATGCTATTTTTATATATTCACCAAAGCAAGATGAATATCTCCTACACTAGTAGTCTGATAAACCGTCCAAATAATAGGTGAATTTAAATGGCAATTAACACAAATACAACTAAGGTTGCAAACCAGAAGAAAACAGTTCGTAGTATCTTTTGCTACACCAACTAACATATACTTATTCAGTGATTACTTCATCATCTCTGATGGAGCTTACACAGTAGCCCACACTGAATTAGTAGGGATAATTGCTGCAATAATAACTAAAGATGTGGCTCCTTAGGGTTCAGATTGGTTGTTGGAACCATAGTGACATTTTTTTTTTATTATGGCTTTTTTTCATTGTTCCAAAAGATTTTGCCATTTTTCTTATACTTAAGCTTACTAAAGGCATGAAGTGAAAAAGGAATTAAAAGCTGCAAAAAGCTACAATTCACATAGCAAACATAATTTTTCTTGATTCATTGCTTTATAGTCTCTTTTGGTCAGAATTTGCAGTAGCCTATAGATGAAGTTTCAGATAGAAATTGTCATTAGAAGGATGATGTGGACTAATCTGCATCCTACGCTGTGGCTCACTAACATCTACCTCGAACATAAGGATTTATTTTCAGTCCAAAGTTTGATGTCATTAATTAAATCTCTAGATCTCTATTTGTTTCTTTGGCTTTTGTAATCTTGTGGGTCAAGTAGATGGTCTTTTGAGCTTTGAGAAATATGAGAAAATCTGCAATTGCTGAAGGAGAGTGTTCAAAATATGAGACAGAATTCTGGTTGCATAATAGTTGTGATTTTTAGAAATGGTAATGTTGAAATATAATCAATACACATTTTAAAGAGAATTATTTATTTTTGAAAACTTGGCTTATGGTACAGCTTACAGAAATGTCACGGGTAGAACAGAGAGAGAAATGTCCAAATGTTTGAATCTCTAGATTCTCTGTAGTTGCATTAAGGGGCTTGTGTCGGTCATGACATCAACACCAAAAAGTTATAACTAATATTTCTCCTTCCTGCAGATGCAGTCCAACCATCTCCACCACTAGGGTGTGATTTTGATTCCAGTTGAATTTTTTTGGCTGTAACTTGTTAGTGTAAATTATTGTACATAAATTTAAGGAGTATTATGGACATAGCTTTATGAGACGCAATAGAATGACAAATATCTAATCAGGTGACATATAATTCTTGCCATAACTTACAAGGAGAAAATTCCTCATGTAGTTTTACTTAATATAATAAAAGGAGGTATGGATTTTGAGTCACAAATGAGTGTAGCTTGAGCTGTAACAACTTCAGTTAACATCATAACGGGTGTTTAAGTCCAGATAATTTATTTCATGCTTACAGAAGGTGTAGAAGGTGAGAAGTGAGGATCTGGACAGCAGTAACTATTAAGCGATTAAATGCAGTTACTTAACTTGAAAACAGGGATGCAAATAAAGTAACAAAAATTACTGAGGTTGCACTGAGTTTTGTGTTATAGTGCCAACATGTTCTGAGTCTGACATTGCCAAATGGCTATCGTAGTAAAGTTATGAATATCCAACCTCTGCTGCTGATCTTCAGACATTTTTCTAATCTTTCTTCCTTTCTTACCCTTCTCTTGCCCTGATGCCCCCACACCCTGCTTAATCTTTTATTTTTGTGACTGTTTCAGGAGATATGTAAATGGATTGCTTGCTCCTTTTTGTGATAGAGGATTTGCTTTAATGGTTGAAATAAAAGTACTTTGAATCATGACCCATGTGTCTGATTTTCTCTTTGCACAGTGCAAGCCCATGCTACTTCACTGAATTTCTAAGCAGTACCATAGTATAACCAGAAAAATGTGGTGGTTTCACTTTCAATGTAATTAA
The DNA here is from genome assembly GCA_013396775.1 of Cephalopterus ornatus. Classification (NCBI taxonomy): domain Eukaryota; kingdom Metazoa; phylum Chordata; class Aves; order Passeriformes; family Cotingidae; genus Cephalopterus; species Cephalopterus ornatus. The sequence continues at coordinate 17,269 of VZRE01015699.1, read as the reverse complement.
CATTCCTAATTGGACAGGAACTTAACGTTATTGTATGCTTCTTCAAATGCTGTATAAGAACTTTTAGGAAAAAGATCAAATAAATAGCATGGTATCTCTATCAATATTTATTATAGAAGGTTGTACATATGCTGAAATGCATATGTTACATATGTTGCATGTACTGAGAGTGGGATCATCAAGTTCTGCTAATTAGTAAAAGAGATGCTGCTCACATTACAGTTTCATGCAAATGAAAATTTTTTGTCTCCTTTTTTCATAGGTTATGCCATCTGGCTTCACTTTTATTCAGTGCATGATTAGCATTAACTTTAAATTTTTTTCATGTACAAACTATCTAAATTAATTCCTTTATTTCCTGTGTCTTCTAAATTGTTAGCCTAATAAAGAGCTCACTTAGCAGAACACTGCATATTAATCACATGGTCTCTTTTAATAACATGCTAATTTATTAGGATAAAATAACACTAACACTTCAAGAAATGGAACTTCCATAGTGTTTCTATTCATAACATCTGAATTTTCAAAGTTTTCAGCAGATCTTCCCACCCAGAATTTCTACCAAGTTAAATATGTGGCATCAGTGCTCAGTTATGGAAATTTAATTTTCTTCCTGGTAAAATTACTTCCAATCTCTCTTCTTTGAGGCAGTATCAGCTGCATAATATTAAGTCAGACCTCCTTCAGAAAGAGGATTTTCTGTTACTCTAGTTTGGTATGTCATTTTACTTGCTGAAATATAAGGTAGTGTATATGTGCTTTTGAAATTTAAGTCATGGCCCCCAAAGCCTCTCAAGTTTAGAAGAGCAGTCATCTACAACATTAATTTATTTCTAATGACTTTATTATTTAATTAGGGTTTACTATTGTGGATAATACTAGGTGTATGTGATTTTAAATTTCTTTTATCCATATCAAAACCAGCATTTATTGTTATTAATTCAATAGGATGGTCACAGAAAAAGCTGTTTTACTCTCCATTGTGTCTTCAACTCAGTAAGATAATGTGAATTGTGTGAATTGAATTTTCCACCAGAAACAATTGTCCTGACCATACACTTGAACATACAGCTGTGCTTTAAATACCTTAATATTTCAAGGCTAATGTCTACATGTTGAACTTAAGTTGTCGGGCTGAATAATTGCAGCCCTAATGAGGTTGCATCTGGACCGCTGTGTCCAGTTTTGGGCTCCTCAATACAAGAGAGACATGGAGCACCCGGCATGGGTACAGTGGATTAAGGAACTGGACTGCCTCTCTTACAAGGATAGGCTGAGGGAGCTGGGCCTGTTCAGCCTTGAGAAGACACAACTGAGAGGGGATCTCATCAATGTCTGTAAGTAGATGAAGGGAAGATGTCAAGAGGATGGAGTCAGTCCCTTCTTGGTGGTGCCAAGCAATAGGACAAGGGGTTACAAACAGAAACTGATGCACAGGAAAATATGAGGAAGAACATCTTTCCTGTGCAGGTGGTTGTGTACTGGAACAGATTGCCCCGAGAGGTTGTGGAGTCTCCCTTATTGGAAATATTCAAGAACTGTCTGGATGCAATCCTGTGCCATGTGCTCTAATGATGACCTGATTGAGCAGTTGGACCAGATGTCCAACTGTGGTCCCTTCCAACGTTCCTATTCTGTGATTCTGTGAATTGCACTAATTGAACTGGTCATGAAATACATGCAACTTCTGAACGCTGCAGTAGATGCTAACATTTTGTAAATATTGTTTGGCAACAGCAACCAGGATTAGTGTCACAGATTATACTATATTTTATGTACTCGGATATCTCTGAATACTCAACATTTTGCCTTCAAAGTATTTCTTATACGAGCAAAAATGCATCCTTTAGTTGATGCTTGAGTAGTCTCAGCAAATGATGGGCTTTTTCCAAACCCTATTAATAAATTTCAGCATTTGGATTCATTCTATGATTCTAGTCTCATTCTCCACATATGGAAGAAGCAATGCTTAGGAACCCTCCTGACTGCCAAAACGTGCATTCTATTTATGTGCCTTTTGTCATTTCTCTCTTATCCTGAAGAGATAAAAGTGCAGTCTGCAAAAGCCTTTTAGTTTTAAGAAGCTGACTTTGTTAAGATTTAAAAAAAAAAGACTTGTAAAACAAAAGTAGTAGTACCTGAGAATTGGCATAACAATTCCAGTCTTGAAAAAGAATGGGGTGAAAGAAGTAACTATTTCTATTCTTATGAGTATGATTCTGATCTCAGACAAGAAATTAAATGTTTCTTATAAGACTTGGTTAATTAGAAACTGAAGGAATCTAATATAATTAACGCAGTCAAGTGGGTTTAATGGAAAGTAGATCTTGCTTGACAAAATTAATGTATTGATGTATTTGAAAGCAGACAGGATGCTGGAAATAAGTGTCATTAAAATGTGATGCAAGTTTAAAATGATACACTTTAGAGTAGAAGTTGGCTGGTGGCTCCTAAATTAATTTTAAAGGGTAAATAGGAACCTATGTGTTGTATTTTAAGTGGTACTCTTAGGGGATTGATTATAAACTGGTTAGGGTTTTTTTCAAAAATATAAAATCAGTAGTTATAATGAAACAGAGAATGCAGTGCGTCATTTAGCCTTAAAGAAGAAGTTCTGAGATGGTCACATTCTGAAGCATGATATGATAAACAAAAACTTGACACTAGAAAGCTGTTTATTCTTAATAAAACATTGTAAACTCAAGTGCTGAAAGTTGAAAATATTTTTCAGACCAGTGTTTGACCAGGTAGAACTTTAATAGTGCAGATAGTTTTGTGTAGCAACAACTTCCTAATGGCTGTTTTGCTGGTTCTCTGCTCTTGCAGTGATGCAACCCCCATGGGTGGGTATGCATAAATGGGATCACACAGCAGGAAAACCTGATGCTTTTCAAGTCTTAAAATTTGAGGTATGTTAACATTTTATTAGCTTACTCTGCATACATGCTGTAGAAGTGATATGACTTGAACGTATAGCTGACACGACTAGTATACTAGAATCCTATGTCAGGGTTTTGTCAGAACCATGACTTCTGTTACTATGTCTATTCTGATATAAAATACTTGCAAAGAGAAGAAGTATTTTTCTTACACTCTCTCCTCCCTCACCCCATTATAAGGCCCTTTTATTTTCCTAACCCTTTCTTACACCTATATCCTAGACCTGAAAACTCTGAGGAAGGAAAAGTTCTAGGAGTCTTTGGCATTTGGAGTATTATTCCCATTTCATTAACTTCTCAAGCTATTCATTGCAGCTAATAAGTTTATAAGATCAAAGAAATAAAGTGCCTATGAATGTAAATTTTCAAGTAATTCATAGCAGCTTGCTGAATTCTGAATGCATTGGGCTCAATAATTTAGCAGCTTTCATATACCAAGGACCATATGATTAATCTACTCTATTTTATATTATTGAGGTTTCACAATTTTCGTGTCACAATTTATGTTAGGTATTTTGGTTAATCCTCTTTGTTGTCTTTTTTTTTTTGCCTTCAATAATGCGTTGAGAAGGAATTCCAAAGTTTATTGTAACTGCTGAAGAAAAAATGTATATATTTTCAAAAATGCCTGCATGCATATTTGTCCAATGTTTTGTTTCACATTTTAGGCTTTCAGAGAAAGAACAGAATATTTGCCACAGTAAGATAAGCATTTTCAGACTTGGGAAAAAATTTTCAGCTTACTTTTCTTATTTCCCATGCAACATCATCTTTATACATGAGAACTACTAATGGATGTCTAATGGCCAATTGATGTTATTGGCTGAAGATCCTCCACTGCTTACAGGGAAGAGAGAAAAGACAGAAAATTCATTGTTAATCTACATCACATATGCTTTATGGTTTCAGTTATGTGACATGAATGACAGAAACATCTCATTGCAAGGAATCAAATATTCTATTTTATGACAAACCATTATGATAAACAGGTGGGTTATAAGAGTGAGGTGAACAAGGGTATTTTAGACTCACTTTCAAGGATGCAGATTGGTTCTCATTTAAGACAGAAATTTTACTCCTACACAGTCCTCTTGTCTTCATTTAATGCTAATTTGCAGCTGCATTTTTGAGTCTGGACCCTCAGTTCTCCTAGCAATTCAGTACATGAAACTCTAAGTTACGTTTGATTTGTAAATAAATTAAAGTACAGAAGAGAAAGACTAAGTCTTCTGCTTCTCTAAGCATATTTTCCAATAGGTGCATAACACACTTAGATAGATAGTTTTGTCTCTTTGAGCACCAGGTAATGAAGGAACTACATTCTCATTCTGTAAAGGCTGTTGAATAGATTATAGCTGTATCATGTAATTAGTCAAATCGCCCATGCTGGATGGAACTTAGACTTAAGAAAAAAACAAAATTCTGCAAGATGAGGTTATTACTCCATCATTATTGTCATATCACTGTATACACCTTTATCAGCATTTATTTAGTGATATCAAGGGTATTATAAGTTCTGCTACTCAAAAAAGTGATTTTTATTCATTTTAGTCTTTGGATGGGGACAGTCTATTCTCTATACTTGCTTTAAGTCATTTTCAGTCTCTACTAGAAAGACTAGAAATTAATGGGAGAAAAATTGACAGGAAAGGTATATGGCAGATAAACCCGCAGCTGAGACAAATGTGTAACTACAGAGACTGCAGAAAATACCTCAGATGTCTTTAGCCTGAACTATTCAAGGTTCTTTGTTGATGTTTGTTGTTTTGTTAGTGGTGGTTAGGTTTGGCCGGTTGGTGGTTTTTTTTTCCTTCACAGTTTACTGGATATTAGTTACCTGAAAAGCAAACACTGCCTGAGGGACAGTTAAAGAATATATACTGTGTTGGGCATTAAGCAGCTTATTTTGAGGAAAGATGAGTCTGAGATCTGATTTTTTCTGAGAGTTTTGGGATTGTTACTATGGCTAGGGAAATATCTAGACTAGGAATGCAAGCTGTAAGTTTTTTAGGTGAGGTGCAAGGGATGAAGATGACTGCTCTGCATGTATGGTTGAAAATCTGAAATCTCAAGAGGTAAACCCTGTGGAATTTCAAGGCATAAGCTGTACAGTGTGTGAGCCTCTGCAGTGCTGTCATCTGGGCAGTCCCAGCCATCTGTGCTTTGGCTTTTGATAGCTTTGTCTGCAGTAACAGCATAGTGGGAACAGGACTGTCTTTGGGTGCATTGTTCTGCAGCTGTTCAGTAGCCATTGAAAAGAGACTGCATGGGAATTCTAAATATTTCAACCATATTCCTCAAATGTGAATTGTCCTTTGTTTTGTTTATTGCCCATTATCTCTCTCCCTACTGCAGAAGAATTATACTACCATAGGACACCACCAAAAGAAAGTTTGGAAGTCCCTAGAAATGCTACTCTTGCAATGATGCCTTTCTTCCTCCAGAAGTACCACTTTTGCCATCACTTTCCCCAGCTACGGTGAGCCTTGAGAGCTATCTCACTCTGAGACCCGAGAGGACACAATGTTTATCTATTCATCCTAAGGGCTGTGCAGCGTTATGTGAGAGTTACCTAGATGCTGTTTTAAAAATCTTACCTTGTAATGTCTGGATTGGTGGCAGTGTACTTCTCCAAGAGCTAATAGAGAAAAATTATACCAGATAATAAATGAGGTTTAAATTTCTGTTGGGGAAATTAACCTTGAGATCTCACATGTATGCTAAACTGGGGAATTGTATAGATAAATATAATTAATACCTGTGCAATTTTACAACTGAAAAGGAAATAAAAAACCCTAGATTTAGAAATAGATAAACATGCATCTAATTGATCCTGTGAACATAAATGGGTGATTATATCAACTACAGTTAAATTAAATATCTAAGTCAGTGAAACAGCTATAAAAAAACACTTTTTCCACTTGGTGGAAAGTTGCCTTCTTTTTCTTTCTGATCCATTTGTTACAATGCCTCAACATTATAAATTTATACATTAATAGTAATAGTTTCCTTAAGGTCATACAGATAATAGATATGCTAATTCTTTGAGAATTGCATAAATAATGCAATTTACTTTGGGGAATTTTTGCTAAATTTTTTTGACAGGTTATCTTGAACCACTACTTGCTCAAGTAAATAGTTGATTCTTGTGTACTTTGGTTTAGGAGACTGGAATGAGGCCTATCTTTAAAAGATTCAAACAGAGGGTTAGTCTGACTGAAGCAAGAGATATGTGTCCATTATACATAACACTAGTAAAGAATAGGATAGCTGTCAGTCTGGATTAGAATCTGGAGATGTTTCTACAGAGCTCTTCACATAAGTGTGTGACCTCTGTCGACTTCCCTTTCTCATTTCTGCTTGATGTCAGTGAGAAGGAGTGAGAGGAAGTTTATTCATTTCTCACTGCAATGCTCCCAAACACGGGTCTTCAGGGTTGCATTTCTTTTTAAAGTAACAATTGACAAAGCTTCAACAGTTATATCTCTGTATATTTGCAAGCTGTTACACTGCATTTAGTGACGTTTTTTCCTTTATGATGAAAGTATAACAGAAAAATGTAACAATCATAGTGTAATATATCACTAGAAGAAGTAGCAGGGCAATGGCAGGACTGCGGGAGACAGTCATTCACCCAGGGAGTTCTTTCAGAAAATGACCAAATAGGGGGAAAACTGTTGATGGAACCAAAACTTCACTTGTAATTTTTTCTTTTTTTTTCTCCACAGGTTAAACCTATGTGTTTTCTTGTATGATCTGCTATTCCTTTTAACGTCAACTTTAAGAAAAAAAAATTGTGGGAGGACATCAAGTTTCCATCGTGTCTTAGCCAAATGTCTTGGTTTTGACCCTATTGCAATTCATAGAACTGCTGTATTTGCTGTTGCCTTTTTCCGGAACAGGTAGAAAAAAATATGTAGTATTAAGCTATTAATAGTAGAATTGCTCCCAAATATGAACAATCATTATCATTTAAGAATTAAATAATTTTTATACAAAATATATGAATTTTTTATATTCTTTTGTTTGATACTTAGTAAGAAAACCAAACAGAAATATTTGTCTTGAAAATATTTATTCTACAGTTTTGTTTGGTTGGTTTTGTGTTTTTTTTCCCAACAGCCCCATTACCTTCTGCACTTCTTGCAGGGGTAGATGAGTGTGAACTTGATCATTACTTGAATGTGGGAGGTCTTTGCATTGCATATTCCAGTTTTGTTCATTTACCAGAATTCTACTAGACCATCACTTCTTGAGGTATGCACACTTTATCAATTTAAAATATAATTTATTGTGACAAAAGCTAAATATGTTGCTTTTGAAATAGAAATTCAAATATCTCTGATATTAAAGGTTAAGGTAGTGAATCCTTTTCTCCTCTTCACTTTTTAGTCTGACATCTTTCACTATCATTCTTGGTTACAGTAGTCAGTGTAGTCCTTGCTAGGTTCCTGAGCAAAGTCTGTGTGTTTTTTGGTGTGTGGTGAGTTCCTCCCCCTGCTCCACTTTTTTTTCCCCCCTTCCCGCCTTCTGTAAGCTTTTGCCAAATGAAAGTGAGGAGTTGCTCTCCAAATCAATCTTTTTGCTCTCCAAAAGCTTGTGTTTGCCCTCATTAGCAGCAGCACAAGCAAGGCAAATAGGCAACCCTTCCTCTGCAGCTCAGCCATACCTGCAAAATACAGCTTACAGGGAGTAAGTGGTGAACAAATAAATGAAGAACATGCATCCATGACAGTTCATGATGGTGTCTTAAACAGGACAGAAGCCTCAGGAATAGAATGCCATTTGGTCCAATAGATTATTAAAAATGAACAATTGCTTAGAAACAACAGAACTTAGGACACTGAGCGTGTAGCAAGAGGCCTGCTTTACTGCTCAAGTACCAAGTCAGCCTGGAGAGCTAGCAAAGAAGTTTGCCACTAAAATTGTATTGCTATGAGCATTTCACAAAATACTGCATTAGAAAGAGGCTTTTCAGAGTCACCAGATTATAGTTTGTTTTGACAATTTTTCAGTAAAGATAGCTGCAGGTGCTGTGCTAGTCAGTCAACAAAATTGGGACTGTGTTTTAGAGAGAAAAAAAATGAAGCAGATACTGGACTATGCATACAAATGTGAGGCAGAAAAAATAGCCCGAAGATACTCCCATAACTCACTTACACAAACATTTTAAGAGAGAATAAAGAAGGAGGTTTGCAGTTTCTTTAATCTTGGTTTATGACTAGTTTGGTTGCATATTTGTAAAAAAATTAAACACATAAATGTGAATAGAAGAATTTTTTTAAAAAATAGAATTAGTGAAATAATTTTAAAAAATCTAAATAGAGCTTTGCAAAGTTTATCAAAACATTTAAACAGTTATAATAGACTTATGAATATCTGTGTGTTGGATCAGGTCCAGAAATAATTTTCATACAGTAAATTCTACATCACAGTTTTTCAGGTTAGGAATCCATTTCCTCAGCAACCCTACATCTTCGGGTCATCTTTATGGAATGGTATGTGGATTTGAACATGTCTTTTTATTATGTTCCAAAATCATGCTAGCTTAATAATCAGTTTCAAACATTCTTTTCTTTTCTCTCCCCTTCCTTCACTTCAACTCTCTGTCTGAAGATCTTAAGTTATAATTTAGTTAGGAAGCTGTTTCAGTCTTTCTTCAACTGTAACATTGCTTAGCCTCCTTCAGAGCTGTTTGGAAAGATAAAGTATGACTTTTGTCTAATTAGGAAAAGTAGTGAGCTAAAAACAATTCAGCTAATGACTGATGCTTTGGTAGGGCTTGAGCAGAGTTTATTCTCTTTCAGAGAAACGTGACCTTCGCCCCCACCCAACACAGTGTTTGCATCTCTGAATGAATGAAATAATTTTCTACATTATTCAATTTTTAATGCCGACCTCTAACTTGTTAATGATAAATAACACAATGTGCGAATTTCACACCCTACAACAGGTAGCTTAATATGTTACTTTTGTTTTAAAATCTTGGATATGTTTTTGCTTCTTTATTATCTACGTGTAAGAATAATAGTTTTGTTTGTTACTCAGAGATAAGATTTAAATTCATTAACATGTAAACAAAGGTATTACAGAAGAAACAGCAGTGATAGGGTCCCAATAATTATCATGTCAATAAGTTTTTTTCTTCCATAAATTTATATCCAAATATAAGAGTATGCTTGTTTTTCAGGACTCTTGCAACTTCAGGTTCTAAGATTATTTTACATATGTCTTTGGAGTAAAGTTTAAAGTGTTTACTCTTTCAAAAAGAAGAGTGTTCTGCAATTGTTAAGAGAGGTCAGAAATACACATCACTAAGGACATATTTTGCCTTCTAGAACCCTGTTGTTACTGACCTATAGCTATGGTGTTGAGTAGACTTAATAACATAATAGGAAATATAAAAGCCGGATTTCTATTTACTGTCTTGTCCTTCCTGTGTTTTTGCAAATCCTAAGGATGTGTGACAAAATTCAAGACACATAAAAGTTGTTCCATGAGAACAAAAAAAGTTTAGGAAAGTATTTTGCTAAGGTTAGTGCCCTGTGACTTCAAGTACCTCCACTGGAAAATATCTATTATTTGAAGTTATTCTTGTACAAATATCAAACTGAACTTTTAAGTGATTGTCCTAGTTTTGGCCGGCATAGAGTTTTCTTCTTACCTAGTTACAACACTGTATTTTGAATTCAATATGAAAATAATGTTGATAACCCACTGACTCTCTGACTGTTGCTAAGTAGTGCTTACCCCAAGTTAAGGATTGCTCAGTATTTCATGCTTTGCTACTGAGCAGGTGCAGAAGAAGCTGGGAGACAGCAGAGCTGGGACAGCTGCCCTGAACAGGCCAAAGGGATATTGCATACCACAGAAGGTCATGATCAGTATATAAACTGAAGGAGTAGGCTAGAAGGGGCAGATCGCTGCTCAGGGATGGGCTGGACATCAGTCAGTAGATGGTAAGCAATTTATTGTGCACCACTGTCATGTCTACTTATGAGGGGCTTTTTTGAATGTTTACTTTTTTTTAAGGTTTACATTTTCTCTTTTACTTCTTTTATTTCCCAACCTGTGGTGGAGTGGAAGTGAGCGAGCAAGTGGCTGCATGGTATGTAGTTGCTGGCTGGGGTTAAACCACAAGTGAGAGAAAATGGTAAAGAGCTAAAATTTTTAACACTACACTTTAGTGTTTGTTAATACAATGAAATACATTTCTTTTATGATCAACTCTAGTAGAAAAAGGAAGCTTGGATCATATTGTGTTAAATGTTAGATTACTGTCATTGCTTGTTCTGTTTAGTAGTTCATTCTTCTTCTCCACTCTGAAGAAAAACCTGATTATTTCTGTGCAACTGAAGTGTGTTTTTACTACTAGCATACATGCTATAATACGAAATTACACCAAGGAGTACCTTTGACTTCTACATTTGCTGAGTGCTTCAATTGCATGTTCTCACTCTCGTCTCTGAAGTAGAGATTATTCTGAATACTACAGGACTGTAAAGTGAGTAGTAGTGCAGTGGGTTTCAATTCCATCTTTAGCGTTTAAGCTAGTAGGTTGGTAGCTTACTTAAAGTCAGATTTCATGGAATTAATATTTTATTAAATGTATTAATCCTAAATATTCATAACATTCTCATGCAGAGTATAATCAAAACATATCAGAAGTTCTCTTTGAATTAATAGCAGGTAGCTCATTAGATTTCAGTAAATGATGTGGTGTTTATACAGCCTGATAAGGAATTTTGAAGAAAGTCCATCCTTGTCAGGCAGTACTTAGGTAAATTCGAGTGACCAGTTCCCTATATGGAATTACTAAACCTAGTACAGTTTTTAAACAAGTTCATATAACGTACTTCATGCAGTCTCAAAGGATGCATGTGAAAACCCTAAATAGTGTGAAAATACTGCTATTGGATGGACAGAATGTACCAGCTGCCAGGAATCCAAAGTTACACACCTATAATTACTTAATTTGAATAAGGTTTGAATAACTCTTCACTCCTGGTGTTTTTCTAGTTAAGTCTGACTTCAGCATTTCTTCTTATTGCTGAAGCAGTTTCTGTGTTCCAGAGATATATTTCATGCCCTTTCCATATCTCAGAAAGCCTTATATAGACTTTATAATAAAAGGTAATTATTCTCCATCATTACACTTGAATCAATAAAATATATTTATCATCATGTATTGTAAGAATACCATACAAGGTTTAGAAATTTCTGCTGTTTAAGAGTGGAAAGTTTCTTTTTAAGTTATCTGTGTGTTGATCAATTTATTTGTTTAATCACTGACATATGCCATCGCACTGAACATAGATTAGATACTCTTTACTACTTCACAAAATTTATAGTGTAAGTAGTGAGAAGCAGCAGTGTTAGGAAATCACAGATACCTCAGAATCAACATGTTTAATATAACATAGTAATATATTATAAAGATGTAGCCGTAGGATAATTTGTTTCTAAAGGTTGTCATGTATCAAGTAGTTGTTGATCATCTATTGAAGCCCAGCAGTGACCTAGAGTACATTGGTTTTCAAGTTTAGCACTGCACCTTGCTAGCATGTTTTAAATGTCTGCATTTTATGATCACTTCTTAGTATTTTAGAGTAGCTGAAGTAGTAAATTTTATTTTTGAAAGTAAGACAAAATCAAAAAAGAAATAAAAGATTAAAGTGGTTGCCTTGCAAGGCAGAGATAGGCAGGAATTCTGGAAATACTAATTGATGTGCTAGAAAGTGAAAGAGCAAGAAATTAAAGAGCTGTGAAGTGAGATGGTTTTTAGTGGATGACAATGATAAGATGAAAAGAGGTGCTGGCAATTGTGCCATTGGATTGGGTGCTGAAATTATGGTACTAGAAAGATAAAGCAGACAGCTTGTGTCCAGTATATGAAGTCCAGCCAATGAACCTGATACGCAGCTGAAAGTGTAGAATTTTTTTTAAGCTGGGAAAAACTGGGGAGAATAAGATGGAAATATCATTAGGAAGAAGTTAATTTTTTTTTAAATGGTGTTAAGTAAGGGATCATGTGTTTCAATAGGTAAAGCTAAAATCATAACTTTTACTCAGAACAGAGATCTCCAAAAAGGGACAGTATAGATACAGTTATAATGATATAAGAAGGCTGGTATACTTCAGTTGTTAGGAGGGACTGATTCTGCTTCTGTCTTTACAGCAGAAATGTGTACTTAGATAAATGTGTAAAATATTGGGGCTGCAATGAGAAGGTTGTGGCTGCTCATGTGTAATCAACAAAGAGGAAGGAAATATATATACATATATAAACCAATGTAGAACAGCCTCTTAATATAAAAGTTATTTGGACCTGTTTTTTTAAATTAACTCCATAAGAGAACATAGTATGTGTGTGGGAGAATTTTGTAGCTTTTCTGTAGTTTTATAATTAATCTTTGGGCTTCTGAGTTCAGCATTGCTCACAATTACTCTCTTTCTTTCCTTTAAGTGCCATGTAGTGAGGTTTTCTATCTTACATATCAAGAGTAACCATTTGTCTTGTGTTCTCATATCGGTTTGTTTATGGTAAGACCCCAGAGGAAGAGCTTTTCTGTTTCAAAAAAATATAATAAAAATGTAGCTAGTGTACTGTCTTTTAGAGAAAACAAGTTATTCTGAAGTTTAGTGGCCCTTAATGATGTGTTTCTGTTGTCATGGAAATTTTTTTTTTTTTTTTTCAAGCAGGTTTATTTGTTCTACTTTTGCTTTTTATAGTCCTCCTTTTATATGTTTAGATTTATACTGGGAGTGTTGTGCTTCATAAAAGAAAAGTCATACTTCCTTTATCATCCCTTTACTTCCCTTTTATGTCCATTAGAGTTTGATGGCTGAAAGGCTGAGGAAAAAACAAATATTGAGAGATGGGAAGGTATCAGGCATGTATTTCACTTTACAGGAACAGTTAGCCTCAAGCTGGCAGGAAAAAGAAGGTATTGTTGCAATGAAGCATGCATTAATAATGTTAAAAATTGCATTGGACTAAATACTAGATATTGGTAGCACTTTCCATTTCATACACATGTAAATTCCAAAGTTACTGATGTAGGCCATGAAAGCAGTCCAGTTCTTATTGTATCTGTTCTCTGTCATTTACTGAACAGCAGGCTTGTTGCTTTGTACTGAAATACAGTTTCAAGTTGTTAGCAGTTCTTTCATACTTTGGTTTTCTTGATCTTGGTAAGAAAAATGATTCAAACATATTAATAGGTTAATGCTATTTAATGAATAATTAGAAACTGAGAGTAATGAGTTAATCCTATGTCACTTCTGATGCCAGGAACCCGTAAGCATGTCAGCTTTAGACAGCCCTCTTCAAGATGTCCACAGAATTGCCATCCATAGTGACGTTCAACATACCTCACCACCTGCCATGTTTTATAATTTTCTTCCTCACCATTAAATTTATCAGTTAAGGATGGTCTGTTTGCTCACAATAAAGCCATTAATTTGTGATCTAAAGAGTGTGAAATGTCCACGAAGAACAACTAATACATATTAGAACATCAGATAGGACCATCTGTACATCCGCCTGTAACATCTGTACATCCTCCTATAACACCTGCAAGCTAGCATGACAGGACATAGATTGGGGTCATTGAGCGGCCACTTAGGCTGACATATGGGTACTAGCTGGGGAGGCTTAGCTGGGTCAGCATATACCTCAGGATTACTAATTCCTTGTTATGTCTTTAGACATGGTTCCCTCTAAAACAATTTTTCTCTAAGTATATGTTAAAATTAGCTGAGGCATTGTAAACAAATGATATCTTTAAAAATAAGCAAATAAACATTATTGTGCTGATTCAGAGAGAGAGAAAGCATGATTCAGACTGTGAATAATTTGAGCCTCAGCTCAAAACATGTGAAGACACATGTTCCCTGCTTCTGAGAAAAGGAGGGAAAGGTTAAAAGAGATCATACTTGAGAAGCAAATATGATCTCTTTTGCAGAAAGCGTATTCTTTCATGAGAGATCCTTTCTATTGCATCTACTGTTGTTTTTGCTCTGATATGACATTTCATCCTTCCTTCCAAAGTTCATAGTATCATGAAATATGTATGCAGTTAATGACAACTGCAGCTGGGTTCCTAAGAGGTAGAAAATGCAAACTAATATAAGTTACTATAGTCTGCTACAGTATGAAAAACATGGGGGAAAAATCTGCTAGTCATAGCAAATCCCGTGTTTATCCAAGTCAGCTCCCACTCTTTCTCAAATCTTTGCATTAGGTACATGCTGTGCCTTCAGTATCATGACTTTCAGGAATATTTATGACTTCTGTGAGGACTTAATTTTTTCAGCTGTCCTGTTCTTTTCTTTTTAACAAGTTTCCTTATTTTTACACAGTTCCCCATTTGAACTTTAGTAAAACAATGGTTGATATTCTTTGTTCTTTTTCTCTGTCTTGTCATAGCTTTTCTGTATGTTACTGTATATTTTGAAATCTAGCATTGATGTGTCTCACTGATTGTTTTCCTTCTGTATTAACGTGCTCAGTTCATCACTGTCTTCACTTGGGGCAAAACTATATTTACATTTTGATGTTTGTAAATTGTCCTTTCTCTTTAAAAAATAAACAAAACATTTGAAAGGTATGATATTTTGATGCCTATTATTATTAAAGGTATCAAAAAAAGTTGTTTAACAAAAGAACAAAACATCTTGTTAGTGCAGGGTAATTAAAAAGGCACATTAGTGAGTTAATACTTTATCAAATATATCCTTCAAAAAATTGTTCATGTGGGTATTTCACATTTAAACAACTGAGATTACGTCTTTTAGATATTGTATGATAAGTATACAAAATATTTTTTAAATACTTAGAAAATAGTTTTTGGAGTAGATATGCATTCTTATGATCTACATTGTTAGCTGATAGATTCAGAAAGACAAAAAGAATCTTTTAAAAGGCATTGCACAATAATGGAAAGAGTATCTGCTTTACTGTAAGTCGCACTTGAATTCTTAATGGGAAAATAACAGTAGGATAACTGTCATGAGCATAACATTAAAAAAGTTCTGATTTTATTCAGCCCAGATTTTTCCATTATTTGGACCCTAGTTTAAAAGACAGATCGGTAAACTTCCTCAGAATCTCTCACCAGAGTAAGTGTTGGCCTTGCAATTATTATATTTACCCAAGGATTAGTGGAAAAAATATTTTGTGATACTTTTTCTGCTAAAATTTCTACAGTGTAGGATGCAGTTCCTCCCTTGCTAAAACACTAGATTTTAATAGATGCAAAGAAGGCTGATATCCAAAATAGAAATCAGTTTACCTCTGTGAGAGTAAAGGTGATAATTCTGGAAATGTGGTTTGGTTTGCTGTGTTTTAAGTGACCAACAGCTTTTACTCTCTTTGTGGGAACGTGTTTTTTTTTTTTTTTTTTGCTCATCTGAAAACTGATCTGTAATCCATTTATGTGATTTAGTTTTCCAGATTAGGAAGATCCTCTAATTATGTTGTATTAAGAGATTGCAATTAGAATTTGTAATGGAATCTTAGCTTGAATACCACCCAAAATGTGCAGTTTCAAAAAAAAAGAAAAAAAAAAGTTTTACTAATCTATATTTTCCCCAACTTGTCCTGCTGTAATGTTGCTCTGTCATAAGAATTTTGTATGTTACTTTGAATCTTTCAAAGGCACTAAGTATATAACAGAGATTAAAAAAGGGATTACAGGATCCAGGATGTTCGCTGAACCAGCATTGTTAAACCAGTGCTCATGGAAGATATTTATAAACTGTTCTTTTGTAGCCTGTAATTGAACACTCGATTTCAGTTTTGGTTTTTAAATCTCTTTCTCTAATTTTCTAGAAATGACAAAGTGGTGGGCTGAGGGTTGCAGTGGAACGCTCAATGTATTTTCTGTTAGGACATGATTTACATGCCTTTTGTTGCAGAACATGCATATTGCATAAAGGTCTCATTTGTTGAACACTTTGCATCTGAATAGAACTGCATAGGATTATATATGTGGATATGCTTGCTTATATGTATACATCTACATATAGATGTACACATACATGCATATATATATATATATGCATTTCCCCTCTAAAACTTCTCTCCTAACAGAGTTAGAAGTGTACAATCTATTTTTCTCTTGCAAAAAATTAATTTTTGGTTTTGGTTAGTTTTTTGTTGGTTTGTTGTTTTTTTTTTGGCATGACAGTTTGTCCAAGGGAATGAACATTCTGCTTATATTGGATTCTTTACATTTACTGCATTTAAGCCATTAGAGACAGGGATGTATTGCTCCTTAGAGGGTACACTAAGGAGTAAAGAAAAAGGAAAAAAAAGCTTGCTGGCAAATTGTTATTAGCAGAGTCTAACTTCCATTATTTTACAAAGTGAGTATTTGTCGTGTCTCAAGTTTTAATAAATAAGAACAGACAACTAAAACTGACATTAAAATAACCATTAAACATCTATGACTTTTTCAACATCACAATTCTCCATTAGCCATGAACTTTCTGGACCTAGCAAGCAGCCTTTTGTTTATTTCTCTTTTTTCACTCTAGTGCTAAACTCCTTTTTTTGCTTGTTTTTCCTTCCTTATTCCTTTCAGAGCTTGGATGAAATGGATGCAGCTGGAGAAAAGGCAAGTGGTAGCAAAATGTAGTTGGCATCTATGCAAAGAATCTACTGTAGCTGCTCCCTCAGTCTCTCTTCAGTGCCTGGTAAAATCATGGAGGAGATCATTCTGGAAGTTATTGAAAAACAATGCAGTCATCGATCACAACCAGCGCGGCTTCATTAGGGAAGAAGCCTGCTTAACAAACCTAATTTCCTTTGATGACAAGGTAGCCCACGTAGATGATCAAGAGAAGCCAGCTGATGTACTCTTTTTGAGTTTCAGTAAACTTTTTGATACTGTCTCTCTCAAGATCCTTCTGGACAAAATGTCCAGCACACAGCTGGATAAACACATCATGAGGTGGATGAGCAATTGGCTCACAGGTTGAGCGCAGATGGTAACAGTGAATTGAGTAACGTCAGACTGGCAACCTGTCACTAGTTGAGTTCCACGGGTCTCCATCTTAGGCCCTCTGCTCTTCAACATCTTCATAAACAACTTGGATGCAGGACTGGAAAGGATATTAAGCAAGTTTGCAGATGACAGAAAACTGGGAGGAGCTGTTGACTCCCTTGAAGGCAGGGACGCCCTGCAGAGAGAACTCAATAAATCTCTAATCTGGGCAATCACCAACCATATGAAGTTCAACAAGGGAAAGTGTTGGATTCTGCACCTGGGATGGTGCAGCACTGGATGTTCATAAGGACTGGGGAATGAGAGGCTGGAAAGCAG
>VZRE01015697.1:41658-55545 GCA_013396775.1 Cephalopterus ornatus | reverse complement strand
GGGGGAGAAAAAGAAAAAAAGAACGGTTCATAAGTGTTTATCATTTATGTTAATCATTTGTATTAAGCAAAGATGTTTCTTAGAAGAGATTTGCAACCACACAGATATCCTGGCCCCTATGTATCACTTTCTCACTCTTTCAAAAAACAGTAAATAAAAAGACAGTCCCCAGAACAACCAGTAGTTGTACAGTTAAGGCACTCTTATGGAGATATCCAGATTTTGACAGTAGGGTTAAATTCATGTCCAGGGTACTTCACCTCTGGGTTTTAAATTAACTGGAATTTGTTGATATAACTAACATAAGAATTGAATAATGGAAAGCCACAGTGCTGGTCTGTGAACTCCGAATGGGCAGCTCTTGGGTTACAGAAGGGGGCCTGTGTGGTATTTGTTGCTCCAGGTGCTTCAATGCCTTGTATATATGTATATATGAGTGTGTACCCTGACAATGTTCTGTCCATACTCCAAGACAAACAGACTCCTCTAATAAACTGAAAACTAACTTCCATCCCTCCCCCAATTACCACCCCCACCCCCCAGTTAATTACCTTTCTCCTTTAGATCAGTCTTCTATTTCTCAGGTGACTAAGCAAAGCAGTCCCTGTACTTCTGAGTACTCTTTTGAGTACTTGGACTCGATATTTCTACTTGTAAAATGGTGTAATGACCCTTCTTTCATTTTCAAGCATGTTGTAAGGCTTGTTCTATTGTGTCTCAAAGGACTATGACACTAGAGTGTTGAGTGCCTTAGAAATGGCTATGCATAAATAAACATCAGAGATAAGGCCTTGAGTGGGATCCAAGGGTCCTTGGATGCAATCCACAGAGAGAAGCCTGCACAGCCATGGTAACATTTATTTACTTCTCTTGCTCAGCATCTCTGTGAATTATAATTTTATTATGAAGTATAAAACCAATAAATGTAGAGGCCTGGCCTTTGTATTCAGCAGAATGGTTTTGCTACCTGCAGCGAGATCTGTTTGCCAACCACCTGAACAAGTTCCAAGCAATTTGGAAAATCTGGCTGTTCTTTAAAGCATAAATGGTTTCATGGCAGCTGGGATGAATCCATTTCAAATTTGAAATGAATATTCCAAAATCATGCCAGTGGGAAAAAGAAGATAAAAATTGCTGTACACCAGTTTATTAGACATGACCGTCAGAGCCACAACCAGAGTTAAATGGAGCCCATTCTGACATCGAAGTGTAGATAACTAACAAATACAAATAAATTCCCAAAATATTTTTTCATGAGTAGTACAATAATATATTGTCAGCCCCTCAGGTGACGCCTCGGGGAACTTGTATTTAAAAAATGGCAAAAAATGCCAGACAGGCTGAGGAAAAGGGGGAAAAAAGAGCAAGAAACAGCCCTGCAGGCTGCAGAAGTGAAGAAGGAGGGGGAGGAGCTGCTCCTGGCATCCAGCAGGGATTCCCACACAGCCCATGGAGGAGCCCGCTCTTGAGCAGGTGGGTATGTCCTGAAGGAGCTGCAGCCTGTGGGAAGGACTCCATGCAGGAGAAGTTTTATACCAAAGGACTCCAGGCTGTGGAAGAATCCATGCTGGACGAGTGGAAAAGTGTGAGGAGTGGCAGAGAGGAGCTGTTACAGACCGACAACAACCCCCTTTCCTCATCCCCCTGTGCCACTTGAGGTGGAGGGAGTGAAGATGTGAAGCTGAGCCTGGGAAAAAGGGTTGGTGTAAGAACAAGATATTTTATTTTTCATCTTTGTTTATCACCATCCAATTCTCTTTTAATTAGTAATAAATTACATTAATTTTCCTCAAGTCATGGGGTTTTTTTGCCCATGACAGTGATTGGTAAGTGGTCTCCCTGTCTTTACCTTCATCCATGAGCTTTCCCATTTTATTTTCTTTCCCTTTTGGGGAGAGCAAGTGAGAGAATGGCTATGAGGAATTTTGCCATGTAGCCACGTTCAATCCACAGCACTATTGAGAGAAATAGGGGGTTTGATTAAGTTTTTTGTTTATTATATTTACCTTCTGACATTGTTTCAGACATTACGTGGTGTCTTTTCATTGTGTCCATGAGTCTGCTGTTCCAGAGAAGAAAGATATACCTCTAGTCAGGATACAGAGAGAGAAAAGACAGGGGTCATGGTTATTAAACTCCCCTCCAGCCTCCCAAACAACCTGACAAAAAGACCCCTACAAACAAACACAACTAAAGAAACAAAAAAACAAACCAACAAACAAAACAAACCCAGCTACCTTTAGGTTTTACTTCAGATGAGTTTTGCTGTTTTGCCTTTGGTTTATCTTTTCTTTTCAAGATTAAGACCATAAACTGAAGCTGTCTGGAACAGAAAATACCTCTTGGTCAAAAGAATAGTGACTGAGCAAATTTTATCATTTGATAAGGTAGAGATTTTTCCATTATGGCTGAAGAAGTGGGAATGCCTATTGCAAGTCAATGAGTTATCATATTATAGAAGAAAAAAATACAGTTAATATATTTGGATGCATTAAAAATGGATTTTTAATATAGCCCTTGAATTCTATTAAACATTTTTCTTTCACTAGCATTCCACAGATAAGATAATCGCTTTTCTTTTTCAAATCTACTGAAATCAATTTACTTCTATATTTTTAGCCTTCTTATTTCACTTAAGATATAATGTATGAATATTGAGGCAAGGTAATTTTTCTTGGTATCAAATATTTTGCCAGTTTGTCCACTCTGTTGCCTTTGTTTTTGCAGAGACTATTTATTTATGTTGGGCCTTTGATATTCTTCTGATAGGTATTAGGGAATGCGTTGCAGTATAGCAATGATGCATGTTCACAACCCTAAAGGAACTTTTAATATTCCCTATGGTAAGTAAGTACATAATATATATTTTTAAAAATTTCATTTAATATATGCCTGTGAATTCTAACCATCTATATAATCTTGCTCTGGACTTTCTTAACATAGGTTTGTGTATATCTATACCTATATATTTATATGTGTGTGTGAGAGCATGTGTATATCTATCTCTGTATGTCTGTATCAGATTTACTCTTGGAGATATTTTTTTCTATTTTTTTTTTTTCATTTGTTAGTAGAAATTATATTCCAAAAGAGCGCCCTGTTATGTAGAAGTTTATGAGGAGACTTCCATATCCTAGCTATTCATCTTTAGCATGAAGGGATCAACAACCTTGCTGTGTGTTTAATCTGCAGTCAGATACTCATTATTAAGCACTGCGTGAAACATCATCACTGCAAACCAACCACATTATTTCAGTCTGGTTAAAATTAATGAATTTTCAGTTTTGGCAAAACAAAGATCAGTAAAATTAAGCTGGAGATGAACAACATTCCTTGTCCTGCCCAGATGAAAAATAAAAATGTAACCCTCTGTTTCCATTTAATAGTAATGCAGAGCCACACTATTTAAATATATATCTGGCCATATTCCTTCCTCCTTAGGAC
Organism: Cephalopterus ornatus; assembly: GCA_013396775.1. Classification (NCBI taxonomy): domain Eukaryota; kingdom Metazoa; phylum Chordata; class Aves; order Passeriformes; family Cotingidae; genus Cephalopterus; species Cephalopterus ornatus. The sequence goes on along the minus strand of VZRE01015697.1, from coordinate 52,101 downwards.
TACTAGTGAAAGAATTTATTGTTCATCAAAAGCAGAAAAAATATTTATAGGTGGATAACTAATTTCTCATTTTTATGCTGATTTTCCACGAAACAAAACCTTGCACAGCTGTTCTTTGGCAGATAAAAAGGATTCAAATTTCTGTAGCAGATTTGTGAGTGGAAATGTTTTCAGATATATAGCAAATCAAATTGCATAGGGAAAGGGCAGGAATTGTTTGCCTCTAGAAATATTTTATCCTTTACTGATTCTTAATTGAATAGCTCTTACTCATCGGTAGATTCTTTTTGCTACTGTAGAATGCATGGAATGAAACCCAAATAAATAAAGGAATTCACCTTGTAATCACCAGAAGAGACATCCACAGTGAGAACTTTGCTAAGGTAACAATTAGGAATGGTTGGCTTGCAGGTGTTCTGATAGTGGCTCTGTTTTTATGTCAATGATTTGCTTTCATTATTTAGGCACTTATAAAATGGCCATCATCTTACACCAACAGGCCACACAGCCTTTTTGGAGTAAAATTGGATGTGTAATAAAAAGACTAGTGTTTTAATTATAGGCTCTAGAAATAAATATTTCATAGTTAAAATAAACTGCTGTGACATTAAAAAAAGTTATTGAAGGGAAATACAACAAATGTATGGAAGCAGATATAAGAGAACTAAGAAGGGGAAAAAAATTTATTTAAAGGACTTGTGGTGTTTCTTTCTGCACAGATTCTAAACATGCTATTTGAAAGATTGAATTTTCCTCCCAATTGCTAGCCTATTCTAAAATAGATTTAAGGCTAAGCTGAGTTTCTCCTGAGATTCTCAAAATCACTCATCATCTAGATTTTATGGTGTCAGCATGATGGGAACTATTTCAGGCATTTCTCCTCACTTCTTGATTTACTAGGAGACATGTCTTGAGATTCACCTGGCCTGCAAATCGGATCTGAAGAGGCAGAGGAGGACAGTGACACTACTTCTAGCAGTCAGTCATTCATTATATCGAAATCCCCTTCAAAAGATCTGCGCCTGCCTCAGGTGAAATAGATGTCAAATTTGCCTGAAGGACATGGATCAAAGAGTACTGTCAGCTCATACTACACATATAAAAACAGCCTACAGCTGAATTGCCCTTTTTTTCTACTGAGGCAAAGTTTCTCCTTGCGTGGGTGTTGCAAAAAATACATATTTTAATCAGCTTAAAATGTATTTTAATTATTTGCAATGACCTCACATTTTCCTCTATGGAAAAATAAATATTATATAAGATAATTGGCAGTGTTGGACTAATTCTTGCTGTCTCAGATCTATGGGAAGATAGGAGGTTTAATCAGTCTTCATGTTTATTTTTTTAACTGATAAGGGATTGTTTGGCAATAACTTGTACTTTTTAACTGTTGTTTCACTACCAATTCTGCCTGTTAGGAAAAGAAGCCCTGTGGTCGGATCCTTCCTCCAGCAAAGTTGTTCGTATCTACTTACAAGCAGTAACTTATTTCTTTCATTTCTCCTAAGTGTTCCAGGCTCCTCGGACATGGTAGCAAAGAGCAGTTTTTTCCCTCACACTTTCAGAAATTAGATTCCAACTTGGCCCGTTAAGCGTTTCCAGAGATTCAGTCCCTTAAAAAAATGCCAGGATTGGTTTACTAAAGACTCAGTGCATCTAGGTAAACTGAATATTCATATTGTTTACCTGTTGCTAAAATCAGTCTTCTCTTCAACCTCAGCCAGTTTACCAGGCAGGAGAGGTCTAAAGCATGATAACTTCATGAAAAACATGTCTGCTAAATGTTGTGCAGCTGTATTTCTTGGATGACTTGAGTACTTTGCAAAATACCGGTCTCCTAGAGCATGTCCTATTTCATCCATGTACTTTACCTGCCAGCAGAGAACAGCTCTACTCCAAACCTTGTAATGTGGCATTTTCAGAGAAGTTTAATTCAAAGTAAAAAAGGTCTTGGATTAGGCACGTGAACCTCAATCTCTCTTTCCCTATAGACGTCAAAAGAAAAAGCCCAAACACATCTGAAGTTTGTACCACAAAGAGTGCAAGACGAGTGTTGGATCATCCCGTGCCATGTTTCCCATTTTAAACATTTAGAGAATGTCTTTCTTGGTGAGGGGATGACAGACATGGCTCTCACCTTGTGCTGAAGCCATCATTGCACACATGGTTTGGTCCGTTCTCTCCTTTTTCTCCAAAGAGCAGGCAAGAAAATCTTGACTATGGTTCCAATTAGGGATCTCTGAGGTGTCTGATCTGTGTTTGAATTCTAATGCCCAAAATGTGTTTTCCTCACATATGCTTTTTTCCTAGTTGAACCATGATGGTTATTTCTCGGTGGCAGTGAAAGAGGGATAGTCTAAGACCAAAGTGAAGTTCAAAATTGTTGGTTAAAGGTACAAAATCTCTGAGGTACAAAAGGCATCATTTACATTTACTTCCTAATGCAGATAATTCATTGTTCAGCGATATTGGATTTATTATCTTGCAAAACAGCATAAATAATTTGCCAATTTGGAGTACCTTTTGCCAAGTTCTTTAAACACTGACTTTTTTTCTTTTTCCTTTTTTTTTTTTTTTTTACCCCTCTTGCCACCAGAAAAGTCAGGAAAGGTAAAACTCAAAAGCTTTATGCAAAGCTTTATTGTTCTTTTGTTTTGTCATTCTAAGTGTTGTTTTTCCTAATGTACACAAAAGATTCTTCTCCGTTCAAATGCAAGAATTCGTTCTTTTTTACACAACTCCGTGTAAAAAACATTTAAGAAATAAAATGGAGATAATTTTTTGTTGTAACAGAGATCAAAACACCCAGATCATTTTGAATACTTGTTGGAAAGAAACAATGAATGTGAAAAAAGTCTGTCCTAAAGCATTTCCTTTTGAATTTTGAGAGGAATTTTTTCCATTTAGATTCTTGTGGCTATTTAAACCACTCATGCTATTGAACATGCAGGAAAGAAACCCTAATGCTTCTTTTTGCCAGGTCACAATGCCCTTTTCACTTCTGCCAAGTATGGAATGTATGAGAAAAGTAGTGAAGTTCCTTGATTCTTCCATGAAAGTCACTTTTAAAATGAAGAATTTTAAGTAGAGAAGTGGTTTCCTTGGTTTTTGAATTGCTATTCATGTAGGAGAAGTAGAGCACGCTGCTTTCCTAAATTAGGCAAATGGATCAAAGGGGCAGGTCTGAGGACTGCCATTGCTCCTACTCTAAATGATTAAAAACCAGTGGATTATTTCCAGCTAGGATTACAACCATCATTGTGAAAATGCCAGTTTTCATACCACATTTCGGCAAGTTAGCACATGAAATACTTTCATTCCCTAAGACTTGGAGAATTTTGTTCTCCTAGAGTAATGAAGATAGCTGAAATAAAGAGTTTCAGACACAGATTTTGAGTTGATTTCTTTTTTTTTTTTTTCTGCCTTAGTGTGGTTGATCTTTAAAGTTAATATTCGGTGTTTTAAAAAATATATTTTAATAGCAAATGAGGACTTTGTATTCATGGTTGTTGTATTGTACTTTTGAAAATGAATAAATTCTGATATTTTTGAGGCCAGGACTAAAAAGGTGGACCTTTCAGTCTTGGCTGCTCTCAACACCACTGTCAAGGAAAGATAAGAGCTATGTCAACCGCTCTCTAGCCCAGTGGTTTCCTTGAAAAAGCCTGGATGTGAAGGCTGAAAGAGAACTTTGTCAAGGGGGGAATTAGAGTCCCATCATGGCCATCTAGATGAGATTGCAACTTCTTTTCTGCACAAGCATGTAAGGACACATGTCTGCCAAGTATTTCCTCTGCAGCATTGACCATGGGTTATCCAAGGAACAAAAATGAAAACCTTGCATTTCCTGAATTTAATTTTGTTGAGCTTAGCCATGGTTCACTGCCTGACCTTGTGTTTACAGGATTTCATTATAGGAAAACATTGCCCTTAGGAGAAAGTCTTAATAGAATTTAATAGAAATTAATCCAAAGGCCCCAACGAAATTACTCTAACAAACCTTAATCTAGAGGATTTTTTTTTAATGGATATTCTTGAACCTGAAGAATCCTTTGTAGAGCATAGAAGAAAACTGTATAGATATAAGAGCTGTAGATGTCTGTGCTAATGTAGGAGAGTTTGCAGATTTGATCTAGAATAATTAATGTCAGTTATCAGAGTATAACAATGTACAATTTTCAAAGATGCATCTGGATACTTTAAAAACTGTAAGATATTTAAATAACTATTAATATAACAGCTCATGATCTTGGGGCATAAAGCTGTAGAAGCCTAGATATCTACACCCAATACTAGTAATAGGAGTAGTAATGGTAGTAGTAGTAATCTAGGAAAATTAAATGTGTTTAAATAAATAATAGAATAAATATGAACCTCAAATAAAATGCAGTTTTGTAACTCTAATATTTTTTTCAAACCCTACTGCTTGGAAAATATTTTTGATTGGTAGGGTGCCATGAGAAGTAGAAAGGGGCTGAAGAAAGGAATCTGATAGTACCCTGCACTCTTTATCTCAACATGGGGTCTTATGTTATGTGCATTTGTATCTTATGCAATATGCTATCCTTAATGAGGTATTTCAATTTCAGTCAAATGTCAAACATTGCAAAAGAAAGATATGTTAAATATTTTATAAGTGTTTTCATTATTTAACACATCCCAATGATACAAAGTACTTCTATGTGCTGTAAAGTAGTTCTAAGTTGAGTAAATTAATGGTGATGCCAAAATACTGGAAAAAGAGGATATAATAATAAAAAAGATTAATTAATTGATTAAGATGGCTTTAGTTAATTTTTAATAAGGCCAAACATACTTTGACACCCAGTTTTATATTGTAAATAGGTATGAAGAGGACATAGGATAATTTTAATGATAGCTGTCCTATATTCCAAAGAATCTTAAAGTACAAAAAGCAAAGCTGTTGTCAGTTCACAGACAGCAGGCAAATGTTTCCACAGGGCAGCATATCTGGGAAAATAATAGAGGCCTGAATGGCAGAAAGTGATGGATAACTGTTTCTTGCCATCCCAAAGCCAAAACAAGTGGGTTTGTCTCACAGCTATGCTTGGGGGTGGAGGAGGAGAAATTTGTGCAGGTAATCTAGCAGGGAGTGAGAGGGGTGACGCTGAGATCTATCATGCTTCCTGCTGCCAGGGCTGAGTTTCTTCTGTTCTCCTTTGGATGAGGGGTTTGATCCCAAACATTCCTCTGAGGTTTCTGGAAAGTGGCTTCAGAGAGGTGTCCAGCTGTTCTGTGCCCCTAAGTCTGACCCTGCCTAAACGCACAGCTGCCACTGCACCCTCTTCCACAAGAACATGTTGCCAGAATTCCATCTTGAAAAGGCCAAATTTGCAGAATGGCACTAAAAATGTATGATCTCATGTTCAGACCCAGAAGTAACTGAAACTAGAGTTGTTTCTTCTCCAGCTGATGCATGTTCGATGCAAATCCTGTTTCTTTATAGAGTTGATTTTTTCTTCTTGTCAGCACATTAGTGGGTGATACTATATTGAAGTAGGATGTAGGAAACGGGATAATTTAGTGAAAGCAAGAAAACAGCATTCAATGTGATTGCTAAAATGGCTGGCAAAATTAATCTTATGTGGAGTTTAACAAGGCTTTATATTTTATTTAATAGACAATCTTGGATGCACTTTTTATTAATTGTTGGGTTTTTTTAAAGTTACTTGTTTAGTTATAGCAATGCATTATTCACAAGCTGTTCTGCATGTATGTCCAAATGAGTTTCTGAACAGCTAGGATCTGGAGAACTGGAACACACTGTTCATTCAAATTCAGATGCTAATCAAAGAGCCAATGAAAAACTGCAGTAAACTTCTCTTAAGATTACAGTTTTCATATGATTTTATCTACTCTTTCAATGAATGAAAGAAACAAAGAATCCAGTGCTAAGGCATTAACAGCTTTTATCAAATATCCTTTTCTTTTTGTGTTAAAACAGATGGTCAGTTTTGACCTTTTCACAGTTCTTGTTAGGATCTATTGTTCTGCCAACTTTGGCATTGCTGACGCCCAGTTTATCAGAGGTCAAAAGAGAAAACAGAATGCTTCCAGCTCTGTGTTGTGTATAAAAATTTCAAGCATGCAATTTAACATTTTTTTCACAACAGGCTGATTTTTAAAACTGATCAGAATGTTTGGAGTTTGTTGCTTTTTCCACTTGAATAATAGAGATAAGATCTCTTTGTTGGTTGCTTGCTTTTCCGGTAAATATACAAAGTTAATGCTATTTCCTAACTTTAATTAAACATGTAAAATATTTGCTTACATAATGCAAGCTATTGTACTGGCAAGTTCCTAGTATTGTTTATATTGTCCAGTGGCACAGAAACCTCACATTACACTATCAATTCATTGTTTAATCATCATCCCGCTTGATGTTATTAATGTTTGGATATGAACAGGAGGGGCATATTATTTTCAGGATCCAGATGTTACACGGTACATAGACATTAAATTGTTGTAAGCTGACTCTGATACAAGCACAATTCGCTGCTGGATACTTTACTTCTCTAAATTATTATATACCATTTTGGTTATAAATTCTGTATTTAAGTCAGTGCTGAATGGATTTGTTAATGGAAAAAGTAATGTAAACTAGTGCTTATTTTTTCCTCTTTCTGTCCAGCAATAGTGATCCTAAAAGTCTCTGTCCATGTCTCTTTTGGTACAGACTATTTGAAGAGATTAAAAGGTGTTTTTTGTGTCACTTGGCCTACCCTGCTATGCAAGGTACTTTATTTCTTTGTGAAATCCTTTCTCAGATTAAGTCAGATGCTGAGGTTTCATTGCTACATGAAGATATTATTTCATAAAAAGTGAGTTAAAGTATGTCTTTATGTACTTTGTGGTACCTTGTGTGATGATTCTCATGGAACAATTAAGCTGGATGCATGGATCAGCTTTGCAGAGATAGAGAGCAAAGGCAGAAAGAGTGGCCCAAAGTGTTAATTCTAACCTGGGGTAAGCCAGAGCAATCTTCAGATCACCGTGAAAGCAAATATAAGAAAAGATCATGAGGCTGAAGAAAGTGCCTTTGAATACATGTGTTTATTAAATGTCCTGTATCCCTCAGTATGAAGGCAGTAAAATGAATAATGTGAAATGCTGAAAGAAGCTGAGCATTTTTGTTAGGTCAGTGAGGCATTCAGCATCTGAAAGAGTAAGGTTGTTTAATACTAGATGGAAGGATTTATTAATTCCCAAGGGTCTCATTATTCTTTACAGGACTAGGTGCTTGCTAATATCATGACTAGAAAACTGTCACTGTTTAGCACCTGCCTTCAATTACCTCACTGAACATGTATTCATATTTCAGAACTCTGAGTCCAAGTTTTTCAAAGCAGAACCTGCCTTCTTTGGTGGAAGCCTAACCTTTTTTAACTTCATGGAACAATTAGAATGGGCAAAAGAAAATGCTTTTCTGCCTCAATGAGAAACTTCTGTGTTTCACTGTAGATTGTTTCAGGACTTTAAGTTTTGTGTGTGTGTGTCCAAGTGAAGGAAATTCTTGCAAATAAAAACTAATAAAGCTCAAATTACTTATTTTAGAAGTGATCGCAAACAGAGATACTTCATTAAATGGATGAAAGCTCTGCAGTAGTGTATGGAATGAATGGCAGAAACATAGTTTAAAGCAGCAGGTAGCAGTGACCCCTTCTCCAAATCCTTTGCCCTGAAAAGGTGACATCACCGCTGATCTCTCTGCTGTATGCTGCTATATAACATATGTGTCAGAGCCATAGTACCTGCCTGAGGACTCTGTATTCTTGTTTTACATTTCTCTCCTCACACTGGACAAACTTATTCTTCTATTCAATCTCAGACGCTCCAGTAAGACATATTCTAGATTTCAACTGTAGCATATTATTTAAAATGACTACAGTTGTGAACATTTGTCTTGCTTTGACATTTTTAAAGGACAAACAACTGACCTAGAAATTGATCCAGTGGAGATGATACTGAATATCTTCTGTCACATTTTTTTTTGGTTTGTTTGTTGGTTTTTTTTTTTTTCCAGTTTGTGGCACTGCTGAGGAGGATTTTTCTTCATGTCACTGTATTTGACCTAACACAGATATTACCATGTAAGACATAAGTCCTTTATGAGCACTCTTGTCATCTCTGCTAATACATAGAAAGAGCACTGCGATGATCTTAAAAGTGCCATAACTCAGAGATACATTTTAGCAATTACACACGTTTATTTAATCAGAAAACCTTATTGTTAGCAGGCTGTGAAATTCAATACCTTGTTGTAATCATTTACAAACACTGAAAATTCTCCTATCTCTTTTCTTGGCTGAGTAGTCAGAGTTGTTCTTGAATTTGAGGTTAAGGTAAAATCAACATCTTGCTTTGTGGCCAGATATTCTTACTCAAAATGCATAAATGCTGAATGGAAATAGTAAATAAATTGTATCAAGTTTAAATGTACACCTCCCATTTGCAGTGTACATATTAAAAAAAAATCAATTTCAGTCTTATATTTGTGTATCTAGTGTCAAATAAAATTTATGCTTTAAATACTGGTCAAATACTGTTCTACACTGAATATTGACTCTGAGGACAATGACTTGAGTTTTCCTTTTTAGTTGCCTCATATGGACATGTTTTTGAAGTCTGTCTTGATTAGAAAGAACAAAGATTTGTGATTTAATTAGAGGACCTGAAAGTTAACTTGAAATCCAAAAATTAGCCTCAGATCTTACAATAGGAGTCTGCAAAAAAGATGCCTTTGATTATACTCTAGTAATGGCACCTATCTTACTCCTTATTTCCTTCAGAGGGTTTTTGCATGGGAGGTTATCAAAACTGTTCAGTTGGGCAGAAGAACCATAATTTTTCTTCTGCAATTATACTACTTCTCTGCAACCAAGGCAAAAAAAAAAAAAAAGTTCATTAACAAATATAACCTTTGACAGTATGCACCTGCATGTCTTCAGGGCAGTAGAGTAATTATAGCTATCTTATCACAACTGTATTCTAAAATATTTTTCTACATATAGGTTTAGTGAAAGGGCGTTTGGTATTGCTTATATATAGCACTTCATGCATAACTGTATAATAAAACAGCACTTTATGCAACAGCTTTTTAATGTCAAAATCACATTTTCCTTGTGTGTTAACTCCTTTGACCAGAATTTGCATATTGAATAAAGAACTGATTTCAGTCGTTCCTTTCTCAGGACCTGTAATGAAAGATGGTTCAGTTCAGATAGAAACTGTTCAGTTACTTGATGTACAGCATGTGTCCCCTTACAAGTTCTCAATTTATATTCTTGTTTCATTTAATAAAAGCAGTATTAGTCAAGATAGAGAATTCTGTATTCATTTTGTTATCCCCCAAATTAAAATAATTATAGCAAGAACAGTTCTTCAATTAGCTGCTGCTACTGCTGCTGCTGCTAAATGAAATGTACAGGGTTTTATTTCAAACTGACTCTTGATACAAGGATAAATTATTCAGAATGGTTACTTACCTCATCCTTGGTGGAAGTACCTCATTCAACTACTGACTGTTGTTCATTTGCATTTGGAACTTTTAGCTGGAATGTTGTTTGGCCTCATTGTATTTCCTGCCAGACAGATCAATGGCAGCACATAGCTGTAACTTGGTGTGTGTGTATAATTTGGTTAGTTATTTTAAATAAACTGTTGTCCTTTCCTTTATGGGACTGCTTTTCCTATCATTCTCCTACCTCATTACTTCTTCTTAACCTATTTGGGATGCAGCTTTTATGGCAAGCTACACGTTTGAGGACTAATTCTACAACTCAGGTAGTGTTAATAGAGGACTGTGTTGCTTGGAGTCCTGTCTGTCTTTATACTGCTTAGAGCAGGGGAAGATCCATGAAGTAGCGTGTGATTAAACAAACTCATTCTAGTTTTGGCAGGTCTGCTTGACTCATGTGGTGTGTGTGAGCCAGGTGTTTGCAAGATTCTAGGAGCCAGGAGCTCATGCAAGGCTGTGCACACAAGCTGAACGTACTGCAGAGGCTTTGTGGTCATGGTTAACACCCTTCTCAAAATAACTGCAGCTTCACAGCTTCTGACTCACAGCTCCCTTGTTCTTGGTTGGGTAAGCATGCGGGCAAAATAGATATTTCAAGAGACACTCTCAGTCACTTTGTCAGTTATTTTTAGAATTTTATGTCCCTAAAGGTATATGAATATACATCTGAAAGCCTGTTTAGTTCCTCTGGAGTGGTCCCTTACTCCCTGCAAAATGCAATGGCTCCAACTATGTCAATTCATGTGCAATGCACACAGAAAACACTTGCTGTCCTTTAGTTTTCTTAAGGGCATGGAATCCACACTCTTATCTCAAGTATCTGCCTGTGCCATTCTGGCAGATTGCTTTATACTGCTTACTAACCTTTCTGTTTTAAAGCAGATTGGGCCTTTTTTTTTTTTTTT
>VZRE01015697.1:522-41613 GCA_013396775.1 Cephalopterus ornatus | reverse complement strand
TTTTTTTTTTTTTTTTTTAGTATTTTTATTGAAAATATTCAAAATTTGCACGAGAATTTTGCATTTTGTCAACAAAATTCTGTTAGAAAACACATTTTTATTACAAGTTATATGTTTTCTAGATGTTTGAAATAACAATTCTCTGTAGTGATGATTAACCAGCAATGATGAGATAAATGAAAACTCAGTTTTACAGGCTTTGTCAGTCTTTTACCTTCATCACTAGCTTTTAAGTACACAACTGTTTCACTGACAGCACTTTTTTGAGGAGGAACCATAAATAATAAGGGGAAAACTGTCTTCATGGAAGGATATTTTTCTGGCACTGTTGTCTTTAACCCATTTGTCAGATTTTCAAGGGCTTCAATTCAAAATTATATGTTAAACTTTTAAAGGTTTTAGATTGCTGGTGCATTGCCTAATCTCTGCTACACATGCTTGAATTTCTGCAATTTGCTTTACTTAGCTGTGAAACTATCAGCTGTGAAATCTGCCAAAATACAGATATGAAAATAGCATAAGGGAAAACTTTCTGCTTAACTGGAGAAATTTATGGGCTATACTTATTTTCCTACCCAACTTCACTTGCTTGCAGTATAATAACTGAAAACACCAAAGTTGCTTGGATTTACAAAAGGGGAGGGAGAAAACATTGATGTAATATTTTTTTTTTCATATTGCATATGGGTTAGTTTTTTTTTTTCCCTACCTGTTGTATGACAGTGGTTAGCTAAAGAATGTAAATATTGGAAACAAGTCAGCTTCCTAATATTTGCATTGGAAGCCGTGTTAAGTTTTAAGTCTTCAGTGCTGAATAGAGAGTAATCTCCTCCAAGTGGCACTTGGATGCAAAAAATCAAGACAACTGAAAGCATTTAGAGCTAATAAAAATGGATAGTTCCGCAATTCTAAATAAGAAATCATGCTCTGAAAATTTCTGCTTGCTGACTCTGTTTTCACATGCATGAAAAACATTTCCTCTAGTTCATCATGCTTTTTTCATGTATAGTGAATGTGTGTGATTAATGCTGTCATTTATAAATGTGAGTCTGGATTGCTTTTAAGGAATAATTACCTACCTGTGCTTTTACATTTTTCTTTGAGTGTTACAGAATAATTTGTCATTAGGAATAATCAGACACTGTTCGTTTTCTTCAAGTAAGCTGAATATTTGAAGTAAGTGGTAAATTATTTCATGCTAGGCTATATCAGAAATTCTTCTCTTCCCTCAGTTTCTGTCATTGCCTGCCAGCCCTCTGGAATATATTCAAGTATCCTACCCAGAAAAACATATAGTCTGTGTACAGAAATGCTCTTATGTGCTTATTTGCTGCATCTAAAAAACAAACAAACAAACAAAAACCCCAAGGAACAAAAGTAAAATAAGGCTCCAACTGTATTAGTTTATGAGTTTAACTACTTAAAAATGCAGCTTAAAAATTAGGCTTCTGTAGCTTCCTTGCTTCTATCTCTTGGAGTTTGCTTGTTTGCTTTTCAAGAATGTTTCAAGACATAAAAAGACAAGTGATGCAACTTTATTTGAACCTCTCTGACTTATGCCTCTGTTATGTATCTATTAGATGTTTAAGTGCTGGGCTTTAACCTCTAAGCCTAACGACCCACTGCCATCACAGCTGGCACTGAAGGTCCGGATTGAAGCTTGTCTTGGTTCAATTCGCCTCCAAGGAAATTAAGAGGAAACTGCTGATATTTATTTTTGTGGAACTGTCAGGGGAATTTGCAATTGAGTCCACCCTTGGGTGGGAATTAACCAGGACATGAGCAGCATCGAGGAGCAATTTCTGCAGTGGTTTCTCATGACAGTCATGTTCTTATCTTGCATTACTGTCCCTGCACTGACTCTGCCCGACCTACAGCAAACTGTGAAATTCAGAATCAGGACAACTGTGGGCCAGACAAGGACATGCATGATGCAAAGTCCAAATTCATGTTATAGCTTGATGTATAGTATTCACATATCTTTCTCAAGCCTGACAGTGTTCCCTTTCCTAGAAGTCTGTGCCTGGGAACAGGTGAGGAAATATACTTGTATAGGATAATTTTATTAATTGAATTATCTTTTATGATTTTATCCTACTTCAAAATGACTAAGAAAGATCTGATGGTTAGTCTAGAAATTAATTTTATTACTTGTTGAAAAAAGTTACCATTTGGGTTTAAATTATTAAAAAAAAAGAAATTTCTTATACTAATAACTGTGATCTGAACTTTTATTTTGTGATAAACGAAACAGAGTAAAGGTCCTATCAGCACAATATGCATTGCCACAGAGCAAATATTCTTAGGAAAGAAATATTTTCTGTTCGTATCAGAGATTTATTTTCAAAGCTGTTATGGTGTGTATGCACCTGGTGAGTATGTTCCTTGTTTCTTGAATGCTGCTGTATAATCACTGTAGACAGCTCAGTGAGCCAGAAACACCTGATCAGTGACCAGAATGAGACCATTCCAAAGCATATGATTTCTTGTAAGTTTTCCTTGCCCTGAGAAATACGGTTGATTGTAACACACACTCTGTTAAATCAGCTTTTAGCTTCTGGCTTGATGGCAAGCTGAAGTCATGTTTGCCAACTGTAGCTTGTGATCTGAATGATCAGGTAAGCACAGACATAGGTAAGTCATTAAAGGAAGTTTAAAGATATACATAGAAAAAACCACAGCATGCTACAACCAGAAATGATTTTTTGATGAGTGGGAGACCAGAGCTTGGGGGAGAATGCTACAGAGAATATCTATTAAAAAATTTTGACACAGCCCAAAATTAGGCATCTAGTTTCCCATATGATGTAGGGAGAATTAAACTTCATATATATGTTGGTCTGGAGTTTGCAAGTTTGGAAGTTAGCACCTAAAAAGGAAAGGTTTAAACACTGAGTAATGAAGTTATTTAATTACCTAGGTAATCACTAAAACAAGCAACATACTGAAGTTAGATCATTTGTAATTGTTCAATATAGTCACCAGTCTAGACCCCAGGGGACCTAGTTAAAAAAAAATTTAGTCCTATATAGAAGATGATTTCACAATATTATTTTGCCGCAGGCAGACTTATGGAAACTAAGCTTGTGCTCCAGATTCTTCATGTGTTTTCTTGATAATTTCTTGAATTGTTATTAGGCCTAGTGCTGAAACTTCATCTCAATGATGCCTGAGACATCATCACATCAGTTAAAAGCTGCTCTACGCTGTGGAGGAGACTCCAGAAGTCACAGCCATGCTCTCCTCAAGGGCTCCTGAAAATGTCTTTATTTATCTATGAATGATAGGATGACAGAAGAGCAGGGGTGAACTTAAGTGCTGATTAAAGCTCAAACGTTCCAGCTTCTGTGACTGGTGCTTTGTAATACATTGTAAGTGACTTTTGAAGAAAAATTAATTTCAGGGTAGCAAATCAATAATTTCAGTTAAGTCAGGTGTCAGTTCTGACTGAGTGACACGTGTTAGGGCAATACATGAATAATCCCTTTCATGATTAATTTTTACAGCACATTGAGGTGACTACTATTAAATTCAGTATATAATTATCACTTGAATGCTACTGGAATTTCTATTTCTGTACAGAACAGGGGGGGAGACAAACTCTTTGTCTAAGAGCATACCTACAAGCCTATCAATAATGTTTAATCCATTGAATCGACAGGAGACAGGTAGTTTATCAAGATTGACGTGTCTATATATATATACATATTATATAGGTATACATGTGCATGTGGACTTAGTAACAGTGTGTTTCATTAAAAAAAACAACAATATCTTTTGAGAAAAAAAGGATTTTTAGTGTCATTTTGACACACAAGACACAGAGACAGGAATGGCATGATGGCTGATTGGGTAGGAGTAAATGCGTGAGAAGTGGAGAAAATGAAGGAGTTCAGGACAGCAATGAAATCAAACAGGCTTCTGACTCTTTCAAAGATGAGGACTAAAAGCTTCATATAGATGCAAAATACAGGGGCTGTGTGTGTGGGGGGATAATGCTAGAGGTAGTGAGGAGACACGGAAAAGATGCAGAAGGGATGCTCATAGAGAGGGTTTACTGAAGCCAGTACAGTTCATTTACCTCTGCACCATTTCGGTACAACTCCCACACTTCTGTGTAGAAATAAAACTGATAAAAATGTAAAGTATTGTGGATATTACTAGACTAGGTAACACCTGATTTGAGGGTTTTTCTTCTGGGTTTTTTTGTGTGTTAATTTTATGGCAACAGAGCTTTCAGTGCTGGGCTTCAAATTCAATACGTTTTATATAAGATGCTTGAGGTTAGTGCCTTGTTTCCTTTAGATGCGTGTTATTTCTGTCTTCCTTATACTGCAGTGTTTCAATAGACAAGTAGTATAAATTGCTCAGAGGACACTGAGAAAACTAACAGTGATACAGAGACTTTCCTTGACTCTTCAGTGCTAATACAGAGCACTTGGAAAAATCAGTGGAGCTTGTCCAGGATATCAGTGACCATCTCATCTGTATGATAGCCTTCAGTGCTCTTTGAAAAGACAGTGCATGTGCCTGATATCTAAAAGGAAGAGAATATTTTCAAATAGGAGGAATGGAACAATGTTGTCTCTATCAGAAATCCAGCTGCTCACATAATATATTGCACTAAAATTTTATTTTTAAAACCACTTTTTTACTTATTTCTATTTATGAAATCCCAGTCAAAGAAGTGAAACTGAAATATTTTTCCTGTTCTTTTTTTTAATTGACCATTAAATTTGCTCTAATTAAAGGTGAATAGAATGGAATCCTTTAGTGATCTCTGTTATAGAGATTTTTAAATTAATTTAATTAATTTTCTCAATCTGTGTTAATTAATCTGTGTAACTCTCAATTTCCAACAACCTTAGCTAACATTTTTTTTAAAGTTAAGTAGAACTAACATCTGCTTATGTGACTTTTTCCTAGATTGGTTTACTTTCTGAAGAATGAATTACACACACATATATACACTTCCATTTCTTTCTGATTTGCTTGATGAAAAAGTCATAAAGAACTGTTATTTCTACACCTGATTTTTGTGGGTTTAAATTCTGTGGTTGTATACACACACTTAAACAACAGAATATCAGAACTTTATTTGATCTAGTTTTTAAAAAGAGAGAATTGAGTTTATATTGGCTTAGTCATAACTTTTAAATAATGTTTTGGTTTTTATTGGGCCACAGAATAGATGAGAGGCTTTTATACCTGGGAATGGGTCATAAGCTATTAGTATCACACTGATAATCACTTTTGCAAAGTTTGTCTACCCTGACTGCACAGTCAGGGTCCATAAAGAAAATGTTTACTAGACTTCATTCTTTAAAAGAATTTAAGGGATTTTTTTTAATAATAGTAATTTAATTTTTGACAAACTAACCTTATTCATTAGTTCTTTGCCCTGAGAGTCCTTTATCCTGAGTTACTGCAAAAAGAAACAGATTGATTTTACTTTATATTCAAAAGCATGTAGCTCTGTTGTATTATATGCAAATGAATGAATCAAGGGCTCACTCTCGCTCCCCTGGAATAAACTAAATATATGCCATTGAATTTAAAAAGGGCAAGATTGTTTTTTAAAAATAATAATAATTCATAGAGTTTATTGTCATGAATTGTTTTAAAATACATTATTTTGACAAGCCAATCATTTTGTATTATAAAGATGAACAGTGTAGACTCAAGAAAGAAAGAGGCTGGTTCAAATGATGAAACTGCATTAGGTATCTAATTAAAATACTCAATTTAAAGGTGTTTTACTTTGAAATGCCCCTGAAAATTCCTAAACCTTCATAGTGTTGCATTTTCTCTTCTTATTTGCAAAAAAATACTTTTTAAAAATATTGTATTTAAAATTTTTGTATTTATTTTTACTGTGCCCATGAATTTTTTGCTTACAGTTGTGTATGACTTTATATTACCATGTTGAAGGTTTTGTTTACCAAACATGGAGGGAAGTTAAGCATGTTAACTTTAATATTCAATGTAAACAAGTATATGTACATATCTAAATATGTGTGTTATAAATGCTTTGATAAACTGGATTTTGCACATCTACAACTGTAAAAAATCCTTAAAGAGTGTGTGCTGAAAATTACTGAAAATTAAAATTCACTGAGACATAGGGAAGAGATGAACAGTAGAACCAACAATTCTTCAATATCAGACAATTGCATCTTTGGGCAGTTGATTTGCTATTTACCATACACCACATGGGTACAGTAAAATGTCACAATATGTGTATTTTTGGTTGAAGATAACTTGCATATGAAGATATTAGAGACTGACAAAATATGCTGGAGAAGTTTTTCTGTATGCTTAACTGGCTCTTAGGCATTTCCAGCGGCCACTGTTGGGTAGGGAATTCAGAGGACCTTTGGCCTGCTTTGGTAAAACTGTTCTTATACATGCTTTATTAAAAGGCAAGAACAAATGTCTTTCTGTGGTATTCAAGCATGAAAGGCTGTGAATGGTGTTGCAGCCAGCAACTCAGCCCCAGACAGATGCTCACTCTCTCCCACACGGTGGGGTGCGGAAGAGAATCGGAAGAGTAAAATTGAGAAAACTCTTGGGTTAAATAAGGACTGTTTAACAGGTAAAGCAAAAGGTGTGCATGCAGGCAAAGCAAAGCAAGGAGCTCATTCACCACTTCCCATGGGCAGGCAGGTGTTCAACCAACCCTAGGAAAGCAGGACTCCATCATGTTTAACAGTGTCTTGGGAAGATGAACACCATCACTTGAACACACCACGCTCCCCAACACACCTTTCATTCTTCCCCCAGCTTTATGCACTCAGCATAATATCCTGTGGTATGCAATATTCCTTGGATCAGTTGGGGTCAACTGTCCTAGCTGTGTCTCCTTCCAACTTCTTATGCACCCCCATCCCACTCACCGGCAGGCTGAGGAGCTGAGAAAGCCTTGACATTGTGTAAGTGCTGCGCAGCAACAACAAAAACATCTCTATATAATTAACAGTGTTTCCAGAAAACACAAAACACAGACCAATCCAAAACACAGCTCCATACCAGCCACTATAAAGAAAGTCAACTCTATCCCAGCCAAAAGCAGCACAAATGTCTTGGGCAGTGATAACACATAGAATATGAGAATTCTCAGACATCATTTTTTGTGAGATGCCACTACACAAGTGACATATGTAGAACTTGTACCTCTCCAAACACTAAGATGACATTCTCTGACATGCTTTATTAATGGCTTCATATTTTATGTGAATCAGTGATACAGTCGTTTGTCCTAGCTGTGCTCATCATTGTAAATAAGATAAAAATTGAACAAATACTTGAGACGATGCTGAAGACTTTAAAGCTTTAAATACAAGCAGCTTTTTTTAACATGTTGAAAACACTGATCTGCTTTTACGTACGGGATCCATGCTGAACCCTTTCAAATGTCTTACTTGAGCATCATGAAAGTGAACATATTGAACTTGACTTAACAAGTGCCACCATGCCACAATATTCATCTTACACAGACTTGAGTTACAAGCAAACATCACCTTGGGACTTATGTGTTCTACAAATCCTCCATGATCATGACATATATGTCAGAATTTAACTTCTGCAGTGCTGCTACCTTTCTTGACATATTCAGCCCTTTCTCTGATTTGTCTAACTGCAGAATCATACTATGGAGAGCACTTACACAAAGTACAACATTGTATTTTGATTATCTCTCCCTAATTTTTTTACATTTACAACTTACAATGTTAGTTATTCCATCTCCAAAGTAGCCCCTGTATTAGTATAGCCCAGGTCTTTAAATAAAAACATCTGATTTAGCAATCCATATTAGATTATGTGCATATGGATATTTTTCTTATATAAAATAGAGGTACTTTACATGGGCTTCCTTTCTTCATCCATTTTGTGCTGTTATAAAAATGTAACTCTGTGAAGTCAAAGTGAGCTAAGGAAGCATTTGGCATTCTCTGGCCCCAGAGCTTTTTAATCAGAAAAGTCTTTTTGAAGTCTCTGCTATCAAAGAAAAGGGTCTTTTATCTCATCTTTCCTCCATACATAAATTTCCAGTAGTGATCGATAAAGGAAATTTCTGAAGATCCTTCCAGTGTCCCTTAGAAAGCATCCCCCATTAGGGGATGTGACTGCCATAAAAACGTGAAGCCAGACCATTTGCAGGCTTATGGAACCTCTCAATATTAACTTTTGAAAATTAAAACATGTAAATAAAAAGTTCTTAAGTAATGTCTATGTAATACAAATCCCCCCTTCCTTGTGTAGCACAGGAAACACACCAAAGACATGCAATACATGTAACATATAAACCCAAGAATTTATTTTAAATAATTTAATTAAAACGTTAGTAGTTTAATGAAAGAATCATAATTAGTCCAGATACAATTACAAGTGAGCAAGAAAGAACACATCTATGCAGACAATATTTCAGAAACTTAGTTTCTATTCCTTTTCCTGATGCTATGCTCACCCTTCTCCAGCTTCTCTGGACCATAAGGTTGGAGATTTCATGCTGGTGACCTGTTTTTAGCTACTGCAGTACTGTACTGCAGGGCTGTGTGGATATGTTATATTGCCTTCTTTATATTTGTATTCGATTCTACCTTTTTTCTTTGTGTTTTCTGGAGATTTTGTAGCTGAGGAGAACCAACTATTAGTAATAGAAATAGCAAAAACAAAAAAAAAAGTCAAAATTGTGAAGTCAAAATTATTATTTATTCTGTTAACATGTTTGGTATTGCTTAAAAAAATCTCACTTTTGAAGTCTGGTTTTCTCGCTTTATGTTTATTTATATTGGCAACTTGGAAGAATGCAGAACAGAACTGTGAAGATAAATTAGTTCTCTAATTTGGCAGAGACTTACATAAGTCTGTACTATTTGTTTCTTGCTTGCTGTTTTGTGACTACAGAAGTTTTGAAGGTAGCAAAGTACTGTCGGTGGAAGGTTATAGGTGGTGAAAATATTTTGGGAATGCTATGTCCTCATTTCATAGCAAATTTTTATTGGTATGGTACATTCATTGAAAATGGATGATTTATCTATTTCTTTTTTTTGTTTTTGTTTGTTTGTTTGTTTGTTTGTTTTTTAATAAGAGCAAAGAAGAATGTGAATGATTTCATTGATGAGGTAAGAAAAAATATTTCAGGTTCACTGTGAAAGCCTTGGACTATCAGGAATAAAACTGGTTGTTCTACAAATGCTAGATGCTAGAACAAATTGTAAACAGGAAATCTAAATTGGAAATCATGCAGAGACTATTGGCACCATCTTGTTCGGCTTGTGTGGCTGCCAGTCTCCTCGGATTTCCCTCCTCCCTTGCCGCTCACTTGGCATGTATCATAGAACCTGAGGCTGAGACTCTCCGCTTCGTGACTTGCTGGCCCCACCGCACCACATCAGACTTCTAAAAAGGAAGAGAAAAAAGATTGGGTTTTAATGTAATTTTTTATGGGAGAAAATATTCTTTTAGACATTTTTAAAGCTATGAGTAGCACAGGGAAGGACCGAGGACAGCTCTAACATAGTAGATTGATATGAGTTCCCGTGTAGGAATCGAGGAGAAGCTGCCTGCCTAGATAACATACTGTGCGTTTTTGTTTCACATCTTCATAGCCTAGCACTTAGGACACATCAGCCCATACACCAGGCAAAAGTGCATTGAATGCTTGACAGAAATTATAATGGAGGGCAGCACAAAAAGGCTGACGGGGGCTGCTGTAGGCATTATGCACAGCGAGTCTGTAACCAGAGAGAAGGGAGGGCGCACGCTCCACTCCAGAGTACTCACACGAAAGGATTTACAACCCACAAAAATGATAGTATACACAAAGACATTTATGTCAAGGCAAGACTTAATTTTGCAGTCTCAGTGATGTATACAAAGACTGAAAGAAGGGAAGACTGAGGGAAAAGGATGAGCTTAGACTCGGAGCTTGAGACATATGCATTAGTGCTGTGATTTACCAGTACCTGCTCTTTAGCTGCTTAAGTACATGTTTTCTTTGTCCTTCTCTCTTATTTTTTTTTCATGATTCTTTTCCATCAGGGGTTAAAGGACACTATATTGGCTTTGAAACACCTAATATGTATAGAAAACTGGAAATCTTTAAGAATTCTTTAAAAATTACCTGAATGACTACTAGTTTTGCAGAGAACAGTGATTCTTGTAAGGTTTAAATCCCTTGTGTAAATATGAATGGTATGCAATATGAGTGATGGTGTTTGGATAAAAAGGAATTATTTAAGGGTTGACAAAAATTGAAAGTAAAATTAATGATCTGATGTAAAACTTTAGAAGATGAGAAACATAGTGTCTAAGCTCAAAGTACTATTTTGACTAAGGTAGATTCTAAAATCCTTCACATTTTTGATCTCAGGAAAGAAAACAAATCAAGTGCCTAGTTTACTTTCAGCTTTAATCTAATTATACCCTTAGACATATAGTTTTTTGTATTGCTTTGGGTTTAAATATTGATAAATATCCTATTGGTTTGGAATGAAATATTGCTGCTTAAAAAAAAACAACATAGCTTTGTCTCATTCCAGATAGTATTGCTGATATTAAGATTGCATTGTTTATAAAAGTACATTTTGATTTAGAACAAATGTCTATAGTGAAGATATTATCAGTCATTATGTCAATTTTTTCTTGCAGTCTTGAGCACTTCTGCTTGCTAAAATCAACTAAAATGTTCCTCTTCACTTACAGGACATTAAAGTGGAGCTGGAGGTAGAAAAATGCTGAATGTTTTTGTGCAGCCTTTCTTTCATCTGCCACAAAAGTAATTGTGATGCCTAGACAAGAAACTAGGTGCCAAGAGAACACCCACATTTTCCCAGAAGCATCAAACAGAAGATATTTGTGTGAGAAGGCTCATGATCTGTCTCACTTTAAACTTCTGCACTGGCAGTTTGAGTATTTCTGCTGCAGACAACCTCCATTCTTAAAATTATAAGAAATAAATGTTGTTTAGGTTGTTTATTTAAAACTGTCTTCTATATATTGCAAAATAGATTCATAAATCAAAAGCTTTTGCTGCTGTAATGCACTTTTTTTTTCCCTAGGTCTCTGCAGTAATTCTGCTATTGTCTTCGTATGACTTGGTTGTAAATGTTTCAGGGCAAGCATTTGTGGCCTCCTACTTACACTGAGGCAACCAGAACAGTTTGGGATAATTTGCTGAAAACATTATGACAAATGGAGCCGGCAGTTGCTTCACTAGCAGGTGAAGATTATCAGTATTTTAGGATCAATTTGAAGTTAAGATGGCTGGAGATTCCTTGTGGTAACTACTGTGTTTGGTTACAGACATTAATGAGAAATCTTTTTGTTTCAGGTGAAGCTCGCAAACATATTTGCCCTGGCTGTTTGAAAACAGCAAGAAATGACAAAGAAGAGTTATGAGGAGTTTACTGGCCTTTTGAGCATGTACTAATGGGACATTTATTTCATATTTGCTTTTTCTTCATAATATCAATTCACTTGCTTTCTGAGAATAAACGTCTGTGGTACCTGCTGTCTGCAACAGTGAGCACGTTGCAGCTGCGCTGTAGCAATGGTTCAGGTCCTCAAATCAAACAGAGATGCCTGTCCAGCTTCTGCTTGAGAACAAGAGTCTGTTTGAGCTCTGTAACAAATTTTCTATCTCTGCATCAGTCATAGAGGGTGATATGCAATATGTACTTCACGAGGCCATTCTGGTCTTACTAAAAAACTGTGGTTCATTTTGGCCAAATGGTGGGGAATTAAATTGGGTAGACTGGGGAGGACCATATCAGAGAATCACAGAATTCTTTAGGTTTGAAAAAACCTCTAAGATCATCGAACCCAACTGTTAACCCAGCACTGCCAAGCCCACCACCAAATCACGTTCTTCAGTGCCACATCTACAGGTCTCTTAAATATTGCCAGGGATGGTGACTTAATCGTTTCCCTGGGCAGCCTGTTCCAATGCTTGACAATACTTTCAGTGAACAACTTTTTCCTAATATCCAATCTAAACCTCACCTGTTGCAATTTGAGGCTGTTTTGTCTCATCCTAAGTTTACTTTTAATTTGAAAATATTCAATTATTTCTTATAAATAAGAAGGTGATAGGAGTTCCATTTTAAAAGGGAAATGCCCTTAGACACGAGAATTTTAATCAATTTACTTGCAATGAAATAATGACAAATTGGAGAACAGTATTTTACTGCTTCAATTTGATGTAACTTTATATTTACATATTCTTTTACCTTCTTATGCTGTTTAAAACACTAACCCTTAACTTCTGTTATCTTTGCACTTTAAAAATAGATTCAGCTCAAACTGAATCAGTTCAAAAACCTGATTCTGCTATTTTTACTCAGTACTTGAAATACTGAAATGGAAAACTTAAGTTTGGATTGAGTAAGGGCTATATAAGCTACATTAATAGTTTAGGTTTATTAATAGTTTAGGTTTATTCCTCTTGTGCTATACATGATCAAAAAAGTTTCTCATTAAAGTGTGACAGTGCTTTTTATTGCCTGTACATAAAACCTTCATGGTTATTGTACAAAAAGAAAAGGCAAATGACAGTTGGTGTCAACACTAAACAGCTTAGGGAAAACTATTTCCTCGGTACGTATGTAATTTAATTGAAATGCAATATTTCATGAATATTAGAAAGTGAGGCTTTATTAAAAATGGCAAGGAAAGTGACTGTTTAGAGTAACAAGCAGCACAAATTTATTCATTCAATACATCACTGAATTATTTAAAACTCAGCAAAGCACAAGGTCATGGAATAATTTTGGCAAGTACGCACTTTTGCATGATGCATTTCCATAATTCCACTACATCTACAAAGTTAATCACAGCTTTGGCATGCAAGCCTGCTCCATGTGCTAAGCTGAGCCAGAAAAAGGCTCTGAATTAAAACTTAGGAAAAAAACCAAACTACTGACACTACAAATGATTTGTGATAGTTGAAAGCAGATGCAAGCCCCACAATACCAGCAGTTCTTACAATCATTTCATTTACTAAATCCCATATTTACTTGCAATACATATTTACAAGTGAAAACGTGTCACTGGTCTGAAGACACATCAAAATCAGTGTGCCAACACACAGTTTGATCTCGTAAGTCTTCTTGAGGACATTTTCTGTAACGAGTGAGAGCTGTCAAAGTATTCTTTGGGACATAGGGAAGGGAGTGGCTGAGCTACCCTTGGAGAACTGACAAACAGTAAAAAAACCAATCTAGATACAGTAATATCCTTCTCCTCTTCGCATGTTTTGAAAGAATAATAGGTTGGTTTAGAGCTGCTGTTTTTGTCACACACACACACACACACACACGCACACAGGAAGTTATGGATCAACCAGACTTTCAAAGAAGCACACAATTTCCATTTGAAGGCTCGGTGGATCTAATTTTAATTTTCAATAATTTTCTCAGTTTATTTATTATTCAGCTCAGGTTTTTAATAAATTAGTCTTGAAATTGATTAAATTTATCTCAGTATGCTCTCAGACCGGGGGAGAAGTGACATGAAAGTTATGGCATCTAGATTTTGCATATTTGCAATATGCTGAGTATATTTTTTCAGCACCTTTTATCTTAAAAATAGTTTGTTTTTAAAGAAAAATGCAACATTTAAAGCTATAATTTTTAAAACAGCATTCTGGTTCTACACAGGATGTTTATAATTTGGCTAACTTACAAAGAATTCTCAGTTTTACTTTTCAAAAGATGGAGATTTTAATCTTGGTACCCTGTTCTGCTCTTAAATTGGGTCTCTATGTAGCAATCAAGTTTCTGCTGAGGTGATGAATTTAGATAACTTTTCCAATCATTATGTTGCCTTTAAGAGAAATTGCTTTATAAATTGTTTTGGACCTCTCTGATTAATAACAAAAATCAATGAGATTTTTATTTTGTGTTTGTAGATACCAACCTTTATTATATAATAAAGTTGCAAGTGTTTTAATAGTTACAAATTGCTATAAATCAAGTCTTGAAAGAATCAACATCTTTAAAAATTGATGAAAGTTTCCAATTGTTGTTAAATCTTGAAATAGTTTTCTTACTGGAGGAAAAAACAGGGAACGTGGTAGAAAGTTGAGATGATCTTTAGTGTATTTATTGGGAATAATAAGCAGTCCGCCCTTTCACATTTTTGCATGTACTGAACATTGTCACTCAAGAAAATAAACACATTAGTGAATAACTTTGTTTTATGTGTGAACTTCATTATAACTTTCATATCGCTCTAAATTCACCATTTAATCAAATAAAACAAATAAACAAATAAAAACTGCTTGAGTACAGTTAAATAATTTGCCATTTCATTTGGTGAATTTGTCTGCAGACAACCTATTCATATTCATTAGTTTCTAATTGTAATTGTACACAGGATAAGTTGCAAAATTATTTATTCCCCCCCAGATGATTATATTTGTGAAAGCCGAGAAGATACATACCAATGATGTCAAAGGCTTTCCTTAGTATTTTAATTTTAGGATATTTAATATTTTAAGGTGTTACTAGTTTGATGATGAGTTACATATTCAGTGTCACGGAGCTATTTTCAGAAGCCAGTAGGACTGGCTGGATTAGAGCCTGCTGCACACTCAATGTCCTGAATCGGATTCCTTTTGGATGAAGATAAACTAGAAGGTGACTCTTGTGTACACATCATGTTATGAACAGGTGGATTTTGGGGAAAAAACCCAACCCAACAACAACAAACACCTTTGCATTTTTTTTGTTTCTAATTTTAACATTTGGAATGGAGAAAAACAACCTATACTGTTGAAACTAGATATTGGTCGTCCAAAGAGCATCATTGGATCTCTAGCATGATTGTCCCTAAGAATAATTGTGTCTTAATAATGTCAAAAGTGCAACTCTGTCTGTCAGATCTTTGGAACAGTTAAGTGGAGGTGATATTCTTTCTAAATCTGTGATCAGCTTATTGAGGATGATGGCTAAGTACTTTATGTATACAGTTCCACATTATAATAAACAATAATATTCAGTAAGTTAATACCCATGTAATTATTTTTCTCTTCATCAATCTAATCAAAATATCAGCACTTTAAAAATGCTTGGCATTTTTGTTTTAAGTACCATTGTCACAATAATTAATCTCTTTATTGTATCATCCCTTACTGTCTTAAGACACATGAATAATAAAACAGAAAATTATTATTAAAAAAAAAAGTCTCTCTATAAAACCTCACAACATTTCAGGATAAAGCTCACCAAAATTCTGTGAAACATAAAATGGGTCAGTATTGATTTATCTTTAACTGCATTACATATGTACCTTATTTGTTGGTATTTAAAAATACTAATTTGGAGCTTTATGAGAGGACAGCAAACATCTTCTGTTTGCTTTCAACCTAACAGTTTGTTGTTTACTTTCTGTATTCATTTAGCTGTAAGTACAAAGGAACTGTCACTCTGATGTGACATTTTGACTTCAGATGTTAGAAAAACAGCAAATTATGCCTACCAAACATGCAGAACCTTTGCTGTCACAAGTTATGCATTGTCTTAAGACAAACTCTTTTAACTGTATTGGTTCCAGTGGGAAATCTCACTGCAAAGACAGCTGTGTAAGAATCTAATATATAAATCATGGGTTATCTGCTTTTATTGCCCCTTTTCCTCATGAGTCTAGCAAGCCAGACAGTTTGCAGGAAAGGGACCAAGAAAAGGTCTGAAAAGATTATATTGTTTTTCTAAATTACTCTTTGGCTGTACTTAAGGGAATGAGTCCTATCCTTAAGCAACTGGCTTGATGTCATTCCCTGAAGGTTCTGCTAAAGTGGCTCCTGTGTGACATAACAGATAATAGCACTGGGGTTTTGAGATGTCTGTTCTTCTTACCCATAATTCAAGTAGTCTTAGGAGAAGCACAAACTATGCGTTTTTTGTATTAGTGAAAGATCTTTTTAAAGGTGAATCACAAACAGCCCAGATACTCTCTCTCAGATCATATCACCAGCAATTTATATGTGCTCTTTCCCAACAGTAATTCCCACTGTAGCAATTAACCCAGATAACCACCCTCCAGAATCAAAGCTGTGTTCTGTTGGCTCCGTTTATTTGTTTTTCCAGGCTCTGCAGATCCTTGGAGGAGAGAAAGAGCCAAAGAGAGAATAATAGGGCTAGACCCAGAGGAGAAATCTCTCCTTCAGAACTAGACCTTGGGTGAACAGGATAGTACAGCCTTTCCTGCTGAGTTTTCTACAGAGCTATTCCACCTGTGCTCAGGTACAGGTCATCTGAGTGGGCTGTTGATCACACAGGTCTGAAAAAGCTCTCACTATTTTGAAGAAGTGATAATGTTGGGGCAGAAGACACTGCAGACCACTTCAATCTCAGATTTATGGAAAATCCCTTCCTTTGGGAATGGAACTTGCTGCCTTCGTGGCCACAAGAGTTTTTTCCCCCGAAGGGTCATGTTTCATAAGATTTCTTCACGTGCACTTATGGGAAAAGCAATTCTGATCCTTGCCCACAGCACTGCCCTTTCCCACAGAAAATGACCAAGGGCTACTTAGGGAAGTGGAGTTATGAAGTCCTGGGAACTACTGGGGAGACATAGCAGCACTGTTACTGAATGAGGGACAGGTCCGTGGAATTTACTGCCTCATCTGAAGAATGTTCCTATAAAAGGTTGTAAGCGTCTTGTTCAACTTCAGAACAGATCAAAATGATGTGATTTCAGTGTATTGAATGCAATGCAATTCTCAGGCGGTCTGTGTTTTAAATATGTCAACTAGGGTGTGAATGCTGCTATATTTGATTCTGCAACAAAATCCGGCACATTAGTGAAAAAAAGCAATAGATTTTATGGTCTTGTGCCAACACAGAATTGTTGTTTTGCACATAGGTTTGTCAGACTCCATGAAATTAATAAAAACTGCTCATCTTAAATACCTCTCCAGACATTTTGAATCTACAGATCTTTCTGTGAGATAAAATATAACAAAAGCAGAACAGGGGTAAGGGGTGGTCTTGCTTGTTAAAATGTTATGGAAGATTAAGCTATGAAAATCCTCTCTGTGACCTTGCTTTATGAATAAAACACTGCTTGTTCCACTGGTGGGTGAAATTAGAAAATGCAGAAGAAAGGAAAATGACAGCTATCAGTCCTTATGAAGTTAGGTCCCCATTGCAAGCTCTGTGGGACAAATTGTAACCCATGCTATCCAAATGAAGACCATTTCAATTCTAATTACCACTATCGATATGCAAATATTCTAAATAAAAATATTCCCACTGCAGTAAAGTACATATTTACTTTGGAGAGTAACAGCCATGTTACTCTCATAGTTTTTAAAAATTCTTTTTTAACATTTGTGCCTCAAAGGCCCTACATCACAGTTCTTTTGCTTACCATTTCTTTTAAAAATAGACTTTCTCCATGAGCATATCAATGACATTCCCGCAGTCAGCAAGATTTCAGATTCCCATTAATGATCTGTTTCCCTCCCTGGGAATCTGTGGCCTCCTTGGCACTGCTGCTCCCTGTTCCCCATTAGGCAGTGCACTGTGTTACCCGTAGACCACACTTCTAATTGGCATATGCTCATTTTGCTCTCCATCATATGGATTTTATGTCATTACAATGTATTAGTGCTCTTAATAACTTCACCTTTCTAAGTAGCTAAACCAGTGCATTGTTCTGTGAATTTGTTTACAGCTTGCTTCCTTGATGGTAGTTGGATGTTCTCAAGAGTCAAATGAAAAGAAAGTGTGTTTAAATGTCATGGGCACCCCAGAGGCTGCTGCAATGCGGTGAAGAAATGTAAGGAAATGGTGTTAACATTTACATCCTTTTCCATGCAGCTCCATTTATGATGAGGGAAGGTGACTACATATCTGTATTTCAGTGAAAGTATTGAACAGATGTATTACAACCTCATTATATGGTGTTCTAATAACCCCGATGCATAACTGTTTTTAGAGGGACAATCACTTTTTTTTACTATTATGTTACACACAAAATTAAGACAAGCCATAGAGGAATAAGCTGTATTTATAAAGTACTAATGTTAAATGAACAACTGCCACAAACTAAGAAACCCCTAACTTTCACAAAATACCCAAATCTTTGGCTTTCTTTGCTCTGTACAAACAAAAGTGAATCAGAGCAAACCAATGAAAGGATGTCTCTTCTCAGACAATCTGTCTACTTCTTAATGTTTAAAATAATCTTTTATCAGACTACGCTCCTGTTTTATTAGCACTACCTACAATCTTGGAGTCCTAAAAATGTCCAAGTATTTCTATGTCTGTGTCACCTAAGCACTGTGCTTTGTTAATAAATTTAATAGAACTCCAAGCATGACATTTTATTATAGCTACAGTAAAGCTGTCCTGCAGAATCTGGGGGTTAAAGCTAATTGACCTTCTGTCTAGAATTGTTCTTCAGCTCTTTCCTTTGTTAGAACGGAAAATGGTTGTAAATAGCTGGAAGATTCAACTGTAAGGTTGAGTAGATTCTCTAAATATCATTTGTTGAGGGCATTATAAATTTATGCTGCCTAATGTACTGTAGATCAGTCAGCAAGATATTTGTCTATATTGTGTATATCAGTAATGATGCCATCATATGTGGTATGTAAAAGATGTCTGATACACTTCCCATAGGAATTCAACAGAAAGGCCTATCAACAGTGGTAGAAGAGAAAATATGGTGGGTTTTTTCTTTTTTAGAAAACAGTGCTTGAAGATGTTCCAAAAGCATGGAAGTAGAATAATTTTTAAAAATGCAGTACCTTTATAAATTTAGATAATCTGTGGAATTAAGCAAACTAGACAACAGCACTGAATCTGTGAAAAACTTTTTCTTCAACAGCTTTCAGTATACTGAGTCTCACAAACGTGACTGTTACTGGAGAGCCTGTAAGGAAGATTCAAGTGACTGTGACAGTGGGACTGAATCCAGAGGTGTTTCAGGCCAGATGTTACACAACCATGCCAGGGATTGAGCAATCCTTAAACTAGATCCGCCTTGTAAATGAAAGCCCCTTTGCCCTTGGTATGTCCTTAAATACAAAACTGCATAGTAAGACGTCAGTTTAGAACTATATAGAAGTCAACTTTACTAATACAGTCTTTTTTAATCTTTTATCCCTTTCTATTCCCACACCTTAAGGTGTTCAGGCAGCCCACAGTTTTGTTTTGTCTTTCAAAGATTCTTTCTAAGAGTAATAGAAAGACACTCACACAGATGCCACAAAATTTCTTGCAGATGCTGAGGCATGGATATGTGTTTTTTCATTAGGGCTTTTCATCAAACTTCGTATCTTCATCATTTCCTGCATCATTTGCAGGAAAAAGAAACAGTTCTAAAACTCAATTGCAATTTTAGACTTTTTTTATCAGTAATCAAGCCTTGGTGGCATGAAGATAGAGACGAATATGTTACCAGTTATGAAATAAGTTACCAAAAGACTTGAAATAGAGAATTTCTTTGAGAAAATGTGTTAACAGGCTGAAAAATAAATCTGCTTCTCACTGAATTTTTGAAAAGAATTTTGACTATGGAATAATAATTTATTTGGAACATATCATTACCTTGATTTTTTTTAATATTTTAAAGCTATTTTATAGTATGAAATTAAAATCTGAGGAGGAGAAAAAAGGGATCTAAGCCCTACTGAGATAAGACCATGCTTGATGTGGAGAATGTGCTTGAGGCATCCACCAATTTCAGTCTTTCAGTCAACTGGAGAAGTCAACTGTAGGCTGTTTCATTGAATAAATCCACTGGGTTGGCTGAATTCATGACACACTAAGCCAGAAGGAACTCTTTTTCTTGGCCCCAAAAGGAAGTTGAGAAGTTTGGGAAGCACTTTCTATCCAATACAAGAACAATGAAATAACCCGTGTGTGTAAATACTTAGTTGAAACTGGTAGGAATCATATGCAAACATAGTTACCTAAAGTGGCTGACATGCATTATGAGCAGCAATTTCTTTTTTCTCCAGAAACACTTAATAGGAGAACACCTCTGCATGCTCACAAGCTTTACATGGAAAGAAGAGTGTGTTAATTATTTTGTTTTCATTCCTTTTATCTTCAACCAAGTGAGAGTTTACGTCTTGCTGAAAAGGCATGCAGGTTTCACATGTCCTGTGAGAAGCATCAGAAAGGAAGCAGTAGGTAAGGTCCTTGTTTAATATATGGCTGTAGAACACTGAATTCCCCTTTAATTCTGCCATTTGATAAACAGCATAATGGCTATTACTCATTAAAAGTTATAATATTATAGGAAAAATTACTTCACTTAGAAGTTTTTAATAATACATTTGTAAATATGGATATTTTATAGTATCACTTAAATTCTTTTGAATTATCCAAAAGGCTCCAGGCTGTGTTGTGGAATTATCTGAAATTAAAAGATCTGTAAAGTTTCCAACTTACAAAGATATAAAAGTGTTGAAATGTTTTCTTCTCCATTTGTATTTGAATGAAACTTGAATATTTTTATTCCATATGCATGCTATTCTAGTTGCAAAATGATAACATTTCAAAAGAAATGTTTTTGAAGTTAGAACTGTCAACTATGAGCTCTCTTAGCAGCAATTAAAATCTATTTGCTCTAGGATGTATGAAAGACACTAAAATTCACATAGCTGTGCTTTTTGGGATGATTTGTAAAATGCTAGATGTGACTGAGAAGAGCATTAGATTTCTGTTGTGATGTTTGACCAGGTGGAACCCTCTGTTCTTCTTCAAGAAATTGCACTCTGCAATAAAGAAGAGACAATAGCAGTAAATAATAGAAGCTGGAGAAAGAAACTGGGTGCTGTTTTGAGAGCACTTCTTGAGCTAGGAGAAGGGAAGGAAGCACTAGACAGAAGAAGCTCGGTTAAACATTGATGAAAGATGGTACCAGGTGTTTTCGTGCCTCAACATGCAGGGGGTTTTGGGAGGAGAAAAAAAAAAAAAGGTGCCTCTGTTTGTCATTTCTTTATTACCAGATAAATTACAGAAGCATTACAGAAGCACCAGCTCAGCTGAACTGTCATTTCAGCTCTGTGCTGCAAGGGAGAGCTGCAAACATGAGGTGGTTGCCATTTTCAGTAGAGCAAGAACCGAGTAGGAATTGGAGTGTTAACACCCTCAGGATCTTCCCACATTTGCTTCTCCACATTCCACTGAAGTAGCGGGTGAGTGCCACTAAAACTTGCCTTGCTAACGTCTGGTTTTTGAAGGAAACTTTGAGGTAGGAGGAAAAAAAATCACTCAAGGTATTTTGCTGCTGCCTCTCCTAAAAAGGATTCCCCGCGCTGTGGAAGAAGATAAATCAGGGAGATAAATTCTGTGTTCTACAGGATTCAAAGGGTAGAGTCTGTATCTACCAAATCTGTACCAAATTAAGAAATATATTATAATCTCTTAATCTGAAGGCAGAAAACCTATTTAACATAATATACCAACCAGAGATACCACAGGAACCAAACAAAGCACTTCATGGAAAGCAAAAAAAAAAAAAAAAATTTGCCTCAGTGGTCAGTGTTCAAAATTAAAAATCGAAAAGTAAAAATGCAAGAAAAAAAAGAAAGAATTATTGAGACTTCAAAATCAGAAGAAAGAAAGAAGACTGAAAAAAACTTGAGGTTGCCTAAGGCAACTATTAAAAACAATCAAAGAGAGAATATTTTTGGAAAGGTGAAATATAACTCAAATTCACTGAGACAAATAGATAAATTAATGTAATTGCTGAGGTAAGCATCAGGACACCATCTACATTTAGAAAATCCTTTGAGATTTTACTTTTAAATGAATAAACTTTTCTAAACACAGAAGAGGGTAAAACTGATGTGAGGTATGTATCATATCACTGAAAAATTAAGTAAGACTGCAAGACCAAAATCGATATAAAAAAATAACAGCAAGGAAATGAAATAGGAAGCAGTAGAAAATTACTTTTACTTAGTAAGCACATCTCTTTCTTAAGTCTCTGTGTAATTTGAAGAACTGAACTATGGTAGTATAGACAATTCATGAACCTTGTAATCTGTATACTTCAGTTATTACTAAACATATTAAAAAAAAAATTAAACTGTGAAGAAAATTATTTGCCTGTCACAATAATTTTTCTGTACTTTAAAACCATTGCCATTCCGTGCCAGAAGATCAAACAAAGCTATTCCAACTTTTTCATTTACTAGTAGATAGCTCTTCCCTTTTGAAATAGGGTATTATGGACCGTGGGACACCTGATCTTGGATCTTGTTAAAGGCAGCAGAAGAATTGAGCAGCTGCTCTGAAACAGGGAAAACAGTCTTTTCAATACGAGTCCAGGTGCCCAGCATCTGAAAGAAAGCTCTACAAAGTCAGTTTTGTCCACCTTTTCCCAGAAAATACTCAGCTGTTCAAAGCATTAAGTCAATGAGAATCAGCCAACAATCCACAGCAACAACTAATGGGGTGCTGTTAGATGGTGGCAAATGTGAGTTAATTTGAGTTAACAGAACATTTTCTCATTACCCAGTTATTTTTTTCTAGTGGAAAAAATACTGGGTTTGTGAGGAAATGTAATCCTATGTGTAGTTATGAATTTAAAGCTTAAACTCTTAGAACTATTTAACATGTGAAAAATGTCAGCTGCTTAAAAAACACCCTGATAAATGGCATTATAACCAAGAGTGTGCAATGAGTAAAAGTGGAAATAATAGCTGCCTTTAAAAAAGTGAGTGAAATGGGGAATTGGCAAATTCCTTTCAAATGACACACTCTAGTGAAAGCATAATTTCATCCTCACTTTAATTAGTCTAATCAAGATAATGGGTAGTTAATTGCTTAGAACTGGATGGTAGATTGGAGAAAAGCTGGTAGAAATTCTAAATAAGTGTTTACCATTCAAGCAGTAGAATTGTTAGATCTCATTTTAGGCCCTTGGGATAAAAAAAACCAACCCACTCTACTCAAAGCAGTCCTTGATGTCCCACTTACATTTTAAAAGGGGAAAGTTTAATTGAAGCTAACAATTCTACATATAGGTGCATGTCTCTATGTGTATAATCTGAGCTTTTTCATTTACAGAGTCCTATCCATTAAAATACAGCTTTGGTCATAGTCAGTCCTACTATAATTATTATTCCCTCTTCTTGTTTTTTAGAGAGTTTTAGGAAAATGTACAGTTCAAAATGCCTCTAGGGAATAGAATTAATAACATTTTGAACTCCAAAATTTTCCTTATAGCAAATGCAATAAAATGAAAATGTAATACTTTGGAATACTTCAGAAATCACTTTCTTCTGAATATGATACAAATAGATGTGTTCTGAAAGAAAGCAGTTTTATTTCTCTTTTCCTGGAGAATATTTGGCATATCTATTCAATTCCTACTACCTGCCAAACCATGGGCCTGCATGTCATGATGTGAGATTGCATACCTTGTCACAGAAATACAGATCCTGCAGCTCAAAACTCATTGGAAACTTCAACCTTTGTGCAGACAAACAATCATCTACAAAGGGACTTTGCCTAGTGAATATAATTGTGTGATTAAGTCTTAAAATGTTTTTCCCCTCCTGTAAAACTTGATTACTTAAAGCGCCCCTGAAAAATATGGAGATGGAGAGGAAAAAAAAGGGAAAAACATCACTGTGTGGTTTTGCAAAATAATCAGAAAGAACAGCTGAAACAAGGATGAGAGACTGCTCACATAGCACAGGTGTTTATTTTCTTTTGAAAACCATCAGTACTTTGTGGCTTTCCGTAATAAGTAGATTGAAATTCTAGCTCTGACTTTCTTCAGGAACACGTAAAAAGGTATTGTTAGCCAACTCAGAAAATAGCTTTTTAAAAAAATTTCTTTTGAATGTTGTATGTTTACATTAAAATGTTAGTTTTATTCTATTGCAATTTATAAAGTTTATTTAAGAAAACATGCAGCATACAGAGAAAGCTCTTACTTAGATATTGCTTCTTGCTCTTGGAGTAGCTGAAAG
Organism: Cephalopterus ornatus; assembly: GCA_013396775.1. Lineage (NCBI taxonomy): Eukaryota > Metazoa > Chordata > Aves > Passeriformes > Cotingidae > Cephalopterus > Cephalopterus ornatus. The sequence continues at coordinate 17,663 of VZRE01015697.1, read as the reverse complement.
AGAAAATGTAATGGTAAACAAAGGCCAAAACCAAAATTACTCTCTTGATATATCACCAGGAGTGATTTAGAGATAAGCAATTAATCTTACTAGCCTAACTGAGCACCATACTGCTAGATTGAATTAGGATTTAGTTAAAGCAGCGTGGATACCACAGTGTAGGTATCTGGGTCCAGTTTATGCAACACCCTAAGTCCCTTTTAGACAGTAACAGGACAGGAGAGCACAATTCTTCTGTAGATCCTGTCAGTGTGGGTGTTAATGGTATCTTAGTGCAGCTGAGCAAAACTTGGATGGATATGGTTAGCACCTGAGTAGTTCATAATTCTCTTAATTCTCCTGAAAAATTTAGGGGTTTGTCCAGTCTTTGTTTCATACTTGCATTTCATATATTTATGGAGTCATGTTGATGGAACAGTGAAAATATGCAACACAGTATTTGGACATGCCCTTAATGACATGCTTTGACTTCTGTTCAGCGCTGAATTGGTCAGGCAGTTGAACTGGGTGATCCTTCTAGATTCCCTCCAACTGAAATATTCTAGTCTAGTCTAGTCTGTTGGATGACCAGTGATAAAAAGGCAATTCCAACCTGTGAAACAAACCCCATTTTGTGTCCCTGAATTATTGCCTACCTATTAATGTGACATTTTGCCCATACAGTAAAACCTAATAACTGAGACTGTGCTGCGTCTGGGGAAAATAGGTGCTGGAGAGGTACTCAGGCTTTTTGTGGCAGTAGGTCTTTGCATAGCTTAAGGTCTCTTAGTTTTGCTTTTTTCCCAACTCTGACCTATAAACACCCTATTCCAGCCCTGGCTGAGCTGGCACATAGTTTTCTGTGGTTGATTGTGGACATGCTTTAAAACACATTAGAGAAAATGTTTTTTTCCCCCGTCTAACTGGTTCACCTGTCCCATTTATGTTGTCACTGTGTCGGTGCAATGAATACATGGTGATCTATAAAAAAGAAGCAGTTTAGGTCATCAAAAGGCTGGGAACTGCCCCATAAAGTATGCGTTGAAATATGGCCTTGAGGCTGTGAGGAAAGACTGCAGAGCCAGCACACCCAGGTTTCCTCACCCTCGTAGTGACGCTTGGTCTCTGAGCTTGGTTTCCTTCTGAGAGTCAGGCTAAATGATAAGGACAAAGGGTCAACAGATCCACACTATCTCACCTACCTCCCAGGATGCTTCTGAACCTGGCAGCTGTGAAATGCTCCCATTTTCTGCCATTTACACATACCATGTAGACCAAGAAGCCCACAGTCATAGAGGAAATCTGTGATAGAAGTGGGAATAGATTGTAGGTTTTTCAGGTGAATAGTTTTTAGCTGGTTGAGAAATTCTTTGGCAGAAGGGAATGTGGAGTATCTGCAGGCATAACACAGCCAGCTTTACATCATTGCCCAAGCCCATAGCTGTGCTCTGAAAGTCCCTGGCTGCCTGACTAATTTCTCTCAGAGCAATCAGAATCCTCTGAATTGCTTTTTAGGAGTAGGCTGACTCTTGCTAGTCTGAGAGTTTAATCTCTCAGTGATTTTTGTTGTACTTGAAGGCCAAACAGTCAACCTATTCCTTCTCTCTCATAGATTTCTTTATTTCTAAGAACTTCTCAAAATTTTCTGCGTTTCACTTTTTTTTTCTTGTATGAATTTATATTTAATATTTTTTCTTTATTTTCATCTGCATGTTGTGGCTGTTACTTGTTCTATGCACTACTACACATAAGCATCCTTAACCTTTAGTATTAATAAAATATAAACAAGCAGCAGGTATAATTCCTGACCAAAGTTTAACTAACTTATTAGAAAAACAAATAAATTATGCATGTCTGTGTTCAACAGTAGTCTTCTCAAGCTTATTTTTGTGAGTGACTTTTTTGGGGAAATTCTTTATTGAATGTTTTTTCATATTTATGCCTATCAGTGCCAATCTTTTATAATTATTTGAGTAAATCTTCAAATGTCCCCCCATGTAAAAAGCTCATTGGCAGCCATCCTCTGCTAACCTACTATGTATATATGTATATATACAGGTATATATAAAAAAACAAATGGCTAGTCTTAGAAAGTAGATTTAATGAAAGAATACAAATTTATCTTCTTTAGGATACTGCCATATGAGAACATAAATTGATCTGAAAGGGCTGTAAGTCCATTAAAGCAAAATGCAAGCAGCTGGATCTGTGTCTGAATGTCAGATTCCCATTCAGCAGCACAGAGACACAAAGTCTGTATGAGTAAACATGCCTATCAAAGATGAGATTATTAAGTGAACAACAGCAGCAAAAAAGAAGCCACATGACAGTCTCCCTGCCTAATTGTATTTAATGTCAAATCATCATGGTATTAATGGTGCTGATTATATCGGTGACATCCTGCCCTATGTTGTTATACTCTTGTATATCTTGCTGAGTAATGGTTAAAATACCATCATAGATTATAGTCCTCAAAAGGATTTTCATTTTTTAAAACTAGGAGAAAATACAGTTTTTCACTCTTGTCAAGGTCCATGCCAGCTCCAGAATGTAGATTATCCTCTGCCACAGTCTGCCCTCTCCGTTTCCAGTTACTAGATGTTGATTTTTATTGACAAAAAAACACCCCCAGAATAATTTCCAAAATATAACACTTTATTTTGTTTCATTTCCCCTATATATAATTACTAGAAATCAGTCCAAAACATTTTACACAGAATAAAATGTAATGATAGCAGTAGGGCAGATAGGATGAACCAGGAGTTTAGGGAAGAAATATTTGGGAAAGGTGTCAGAGAAAGGAAAAAGTGGGATGGGATTCTGACTGCAAAAAAAGTGAGAAAGAACAATAAAGTGGAACTTAAGTATTCTGAGTTCCAGTCTCCCTCATAATCATAGCTGGTTGTTTTGGACATAGGTTTTGTACAGTAGCATAGTGAAGAAAAGATGATTTCCCTGATGGCAGCAGCTGGTAATCGTTCCTGGATGATGGGATGTGCTGCAGTTTCTGCTACACTAACAATTTAAAACAACTCTATTGCATTCACTGTTTCTGCTTTTTTTAAATTGCCATTTATGATGCTAGGCATAATTAACACCATTTTCAATCCCATTTTCTTAACTTATTAAAACTTTTTCTTCCCCTTGTGGGGTCCTTTTTTTTTTTAACCTAATTTTTCCCCCTTAGCATCTTTGTCTGCCTTTCTTAATGCACTTGGAGCATATGCTTCAATTTTTTTTCTTTCCTACAGCCACTTTCTTGGAGTCTAACTTCTGTTGATATCAAGCAATTTTCAGACAATTGTGTGAATGCACTTTTTTCCATTTATAAACCTGTATCTATGCAAATCAAGTATTTAGGTGCCATGGACTAGGTTCATACAAAGGACAATGACAATGAAACACTGTATTACAAAATTTAATTTGAGGTGCCCAATATTCCCTAAAATTTATGTTTGGTATCCATAATCACCTGTCCAGGAAACTTGACTGGAAGCCTTTGAAGACAGTTGTGAGGAGGAGACAGCAAAACAGTCTGAAAGGACAAAGTTCATTCTTTAGCATACAGAAGTGCTTATCCCACTTTGGAAATCACCCCTGTGAAATTCTTTTTGCCAAATGCAAGGAATTTTTTTTCTATATTTTTTCCTTGAAAATAAATCAACCAATCAAGTAAAAAATCTCTCTGCAGCTAGGCTTGAACATTCCCTTGATGCTGATTTTGAACAGATATGTAAATCGCAACTGTTAGGGAAGAAGGGGGAGTGTAGAAGGAGACTGGGATGAAAAACATTAAATATACTCTTGGCATGTTTGATAGTTCATACTGTAGTTAAAGGTAACTTGGTTTTCAAACCTTGTTGAGCTTTAACCATGAGGTGTTTATCAGACTACTCAGCAATATCAGCAGTATAAAGCTACATTATCCATAGGACCAGCGGCAGAAGTGTGTGAATCGTGTAGGTTTGCCTTGATAAAACTTTGACAACCGGTGAATTTTTAGAATAACTGATGAAACATGAGTGGCTCAGAGGTTGGCAGCTGGAGCAGACGATCGTTGTAGGTCCCTTCCAGCTGTAATAGTCTATTCTTAAAGGAACAGTAGGGCTACAATAGTCTATTCACTGATAGTGGAGACCATGGACCAAATGGAATGGGCGCAGTGGAGTCTGACCTATGTTTATCCATTCCCTTAAATTAGTTTTTGGGGGTTGGACTTTTTTTTTTTTTTTCCTGGTTTTTCTTTGTATGTTTTTTTCCCCCTAAAACTGAAGTCCTGGGCTAGTTTCTAGTTAAGTAATAATGAAAGCCAAACTTTTTATGAACTGCATTATGGTACATACAGAACCCATTCTACTCTTAAACAGTTTTGCTTGAAGTCTGATGGCAATAGCGGGTTTGCTATACTATGGATGAACGAGTTTGCATCCTTATGCTTTTTGTTTCTGTTAATTCATTTTCTTTTCTAGTTATAGGATTTATTCTAGGAAAGGACAAAGAAGCAAACCAGGAGGGTATTATAATAGTCTCATTTCTTAGTATTAAGCAATTGTTTGAAGTTAGATGTTAAGATTCTTTTTTTTCTTTTCCTTAAGAGGTCCTTTACGATGTGGAGTTTGATTTAAGACACCAGACGTAAATAGTTTCCCTATTCTCAATTTATAAAATAAGTGGTTTTGTAAATTGAACCTGGAAATAATAAGTTGTTTTGTGCCATTCTGCTTGGGTTTTCCAGAATATGCCTCAGAAATCCCACAATCTAGCAGTGCATATTTGCTAATATGCAATCAGAGGCCTTCAGAGTGGTCCTTTGTCCTTCATGAAAGATGTAATGCCTGGTAAGTTAAAAAAAAAAAAGACTTTGTGATCTCAATTTTGATTTTCTTTGCATGAAATACTGTAATAAAGGGCATCCCTATTTCTACACTAACTAACAGTCGAGAATACTTGGGTATGGTGATCTGCATGATGCTAGATCTGTTAAATTGCTGTTCCTGCCATTCCAGTGGCCGCTGTCACAGCTCTGGGCCATTAGTTAGGGTTTAGCATAGGCCAAGGGCCACTTGCAGTAAGCAGCTTGGATGCAACTATCTTGTCTCGGAAGGAAAGAGAATTTTATGGGATGTATAGAGCCAATATACCAAGTGTGGGAAAATGAGCAGGGATAAAATCTGAGAAAACCAGGAAGTTATATTCACATTCTTAAAGAAGTTACAGCTAAGAGAATTATAGGGTGAAACTGGTTACTACTCCCTGCGTGAAATGCAGCTGCTACTTCCTGGATAGGAGAATACCTGACTTCCCACACACAACAAACACATGCTAAGGGGGACTAAAAGGAGGTTGGAGTGTATGGGAGACATCATAGCCAAACTCTTGAAATCCTTGCAAGAGGGGGAGCTCAGTGATACCTTGTAGCTGATAAGCCTCATAGCAGCTGTCAACCAAGGGAAAAGAAGATGTTTTGCTGCTGAACCAGCAACCGGGGTGAGATCACAGCTGTAACACTAGTGCACACTTCCACTACAAGGGCTACCCAAGATGTAATACTGATGCTACCTCCAAGGTAACTCCTGTAATACTGATGTTACCACCCCACACTAAACATGCTGTATGACTAGAGTCACTCAAGCTCCACCTAGACATAAAAAAAGAGTATAAGTGGAAGTTAAAAATGGAGAGAGTAAAGGGAAGACTCCATTGTAACATCTGGGATTTGTCGACAGGCTGAACTCACCTTCTCCTCCATAGGGATGGCTGTTGGGTGAGAACTACATTCTGTGCATGCTAACTGATTATTTTGATCCAGCTTTTGTTAGGAATTAAGAGCTTATCCATATATTGCTTTGAATACATTTTTGCAGCCAGGTACTATCACCAGCAATCTTTGAACCTTAACCTGTCACAATTTTCTATTATATTAATAAACAGGGTTATTCTGTAAACTGTTGGCGTGAGTCCTTCAAGGGTGCTGGCAGTTGCCATCAGTGGGTAACATACTCACCTGTAGACATCTGGGAGGAGGTCATTCATGCCGTTGGCATGTGTCCGTGAACGAGTTAGTTGAACCAGCCTTTGATCCAATGGAATTCTCAGTGAAGGGTCCCCATAATGGGCTGTTGGCAGATGGAGCAGGCACAAGGGTCTCGGCTTTCTGGGGTGCTGACAGATTAATAAAATGCAAAGGGTTTGAGGAAATCTCCCCTTTTCACGTGACACTTGGTTTCCTGTTCCACCTAATTTACAGCTATTCTTCCTACCACCACCAGAATGCAAAGAATCATAGAATCATAGAAATAATAAAGCTCTTCTTGATAGTGGAATTCTCTTTAAGAGCATGCATGGACTAAGTCAAAGAAAGGCCAAAGCACAAAACTAAATACAGCTACCAGGGCACACAAAAGATAATAAATAATGCTATGAGTGCATTAGCAGTAAAAGGAAAACTAAGGAAAGTGTTGTCTGCCGCTCAGCGATCCAGGAAAGCTCTCTGAAAAAAAAAAAAAAAGAAAAAAAAAAGTAATAAATATTTTCTTATTCAAGTATTCTCCAGTCTATGCAGTTGGACGTTCTCAATATATGTAGCACAGTTATTATCAACCACAAATATTTTCTATCAGACTAAAGAAAGATGGATTTGGATGCTTGAACAAATTATGTTTTGAATGGGCTAAAAGAGATAAAATTGATTCAAAGATTTCCAAAGTATGATTGAAACAGTCTCAGAGGCTGACTGATTATCACTCAAAGATTACAGGCAAGGTTCCAGAAAACTGGAAGAACTTTCTTGCTTTAAGGAACTGCAAGAAAATTATAGTGCTGTCAATATAACTTAATTTATGAGAATAATTAAACTCCTTATTAGCATCTAGGAAGAAAACCAGCACTATGAGTAAGAGCTAACAAAAAATATCAAGAAGAAATCAAGTTAAACTTATTACATTATCTTTTAAGTGAAGATAAAATCTTATATGTCTAAAGAAAAAAAGTAGATGCTTTATAAGTGGGGGTTTTTTTAAACCATGTCTTGATAAGGGCTCTTCAAGAAATGATATACCAGAAATTTCTAGACAAAGCATTGAAATGTACCTGTATAGTCCCTGTTTAAAGCAATCACAGTTCTTCCTCCAGCAAACACATCCTTTATTTTTGTTGGAGGTTGTTTTGTTGAGGTTTTAGTAATAGTATATGGTCAATGCAGAGTATTGTTGAAACCAGATATTAAAGATTAATCATGATTCTGGACACCTAAGATTATTAACTTGCTTTACAATGGTGTGCAAGAAATACATAAGATTAATATTTTTGGATATTTCTTCTGAGTTGTGAATACTGAAAGCTTTTTAAAGACAGGCATTCTTATTCTAGAAGCCAAGGCTTTGGAAAAAAACCACATTGTCCATGATTAAATGTCAAGTGTTAGCAGTAGTCTATCTAGTTGCCTAGTGGTATGTGAGTTTTGATGCAGATGCACTCACATGAAGGTCTTCACTCCAGAATGTGATGAATGTTAAGGTTTCAGTACCAGGCTAAATTATTGTGGAAGAGGAAGTATTTCTGTAAATGTAACAAGTGATGCTTGTTACATTAAAGACATCAATACATGGTATCTACTTAGTAGCTGATTGGAAATTGTTGAAGAATTTTTCTTCCAGGGGTTCATACTAATTTTCTCAGGAAGCCAGAGCTAAAAGGAGATTCACAGTGTTGGTTATTCAAAAGTGTCCCCGTGGTAAAGTAATAATCACATGAAAAAAAATTTCTCCTAAAAAGCCTTAGAATCAGGATTTTGAATTAACCTATATTCAGTCCTTAATCCTATAAATCACAGTGCCCTTTTCTCTCCCTGGACTAACAGAAGACTAAACTGATGTGGTTTTAGTTAACGTAATCTCTAGGGACTGTTATTAACCAGACACCTTGGATATGGAAATCCTAAATCCTTTTAAATGCTGATGGTCTGGGTAATAGACATCTTGTTGTAGTCAATGAGATGAAATAGTTTCCTCATGAAGTGAGAGTCTCATATTACAGTGTTGAAGTCTCGATGTTAAACTCTAATCCTGTTTGTGATACTGAGATTTATCTGGTTTTGGGTTACTGGGTCTGTAAAACGTAGAAACAGTCTTGGTAAAAGCTCAAACAGGAGAATAACTAGGCTTGCTTTCTGTCTTTACTGAAAATCACTCTTAGTAGATCAATTGTCAAAATTTTTTAAATCAGCCACTGGAATACTTCAGAAGATGAGGATTTACCTTTTCTTTAATGTCATCTGCTTAAACTAGTAAAAAGTAATAAACAAGAATTGTTCCTTTGAAGTACTCCTTTGATAGATCCACGTATATAGATTTAAATGTATACAAAATAGTTTCAAGCACATATTCGATAAATATTTTAGGAAATATTCCTGTAATTACCATTTTTATTGTAGTTGTGTCCATTTCAGTGCAAAAAAAATTCATTCAGTGTCATCGAGTACTGTACAATCTTGGCATTAAATTTTCATTTTAAAAATTAAGCATGAGTGAAATAAGTATTCAGCAATTTACATCTGATTTTTTATGGAAAAAATCAAATCTGAATCTCAGCATAAATACATCAGGTTTCTTACTAGTGAGTGATATTTTGACAACTTCTGTTGTGGACAACAATGATATCATATATATCATACAAATATCAATTAATTGAAAACTTTTATTCCTGAAAGACACTTCTGATGACTTCAACATGTGCAATCCATTACTCAGGTGCAATCCCTTATGTGTTCAAATGCAGATATTTCAGTCAGTTACCATAAGATAGCATTATAACTATAAAAAGTTGCAAATATTTTGTAGATGAATTAAAGAATGTGGGACAAAACTGAAGATAGCTTTTTGTTGTCCACCTGCTTTTATAATGAATTGCACAGCTCTTCAGGTGGTGTCATATAGCAGTGCTGTGCTAGCAGTGTTCTGTTCCTTCTTACTTTTTTCTGATAAATTATCTGTCTTAAGTAACATATGATGAAAGAGTACGTGAAGACATAATTTTATGACAGTGAATGAACTAGTAATTTGAGGATTTATTTATATCACTGGAAAAAGGCTGGATAAGGAAAAGGCCTTTTGCTAAAACCCAAAAAAATTCCAAAGAAAAAAACTCATTTGAAACAAACTTCCCAGCTTACAGTTGTGTAATATGAAAGGATCTTAAACAAATATGGTGCAGATTGTGAAATGAAAGTTTAATAACAATGAAGTCAATTGCTCCTTGCTTCTTTGATGTTTGTTGTATGAAGGTTCACCATACCTAATAAAAGAAGATTATTTTTAGGTTTACTAAATTGATAAAGCAATACAATAATTGTTCTAAGTGTTAGCCTTTGGAAAAGCAAAAATTCTCTTTAGGTACTGAGAAAAACAATCAACAGTACATAGCTTATTGCCTTGCCTTGCCAATATATTAATTTCTCAGCACCCTGTATAAAATAGTAATTCAGATAATGCCTTTGAAATGTTTCTCTGACATTTTAAAAAACAAGCTGAAAAACAATCAGTTTTGTTGCTGTTAAACAAAGATGAAACAAATGCTTTAATTGATTACCTGCTTTGTAACAGAGAAATTAAAATTCTATCAATAAAGTCCAAAACTCTGGTCAAAAGTAAACATAAAATATGTAATTGATTGTTGGTCAGGTAGTCTTGTTTTGAAAATTAAATGATCTTTAAAAGGTCTTCAAAATGGAAGCCAAAATTAGAACGCGCAATTGAGTAGAAAGACTAACACGACACACTGTATTATGCTGTTTATGGGTCACTAGACTAGCCTTGAAATTATGGGTTCAGTTTTTAAGATTTTTATCTTAGTCTCATCTTTAACTGAATTCACATTGTATCTGATCCTCTGTGGTTTAATTATGTATTTGTAATTTCTAATGTGTGAATAAGTCGCAGAGAACTTGAAATATTAAATGGTAGTTTAACAGAAGTCTTGTTCCTGCTTTCCTGACGAGTTTCTCTGTTTTGCTATCCAAGCACAGGATAGGAACTGAAAAGCAGATATCGCAGATAGTGTTATTTTCAGACATCACTGTTAATTTACTTAGTGGCCCTGTACAGTTTCATTATTGTTTAGCAATGTTTCAGTTTGGGTTTTGTTGATTTGTTGGGGCTTATTTTAAGGACAGCTTTTTCTTATGGTTTCTACTAAAACAAACCTAGTATTCTACGTGAACGTACAAGAGTGACAAAAGAGAGAAAAAACAAATGGAAGCAACTAGTGATATTTGGATCCTATCTTATTTGAATCACATCAGATACTTAATAAATTATTATTTCTAAAAAATCTCTTCCTAGAATTGAGGAATCTTCCGTAACTGCACCATCTCCCAAGAAATTCTAATTTCTCTATCTTCCCAGATTTCCAATATAACTACATCTCTTCTAAACAATTTTTCCATCTTCAGTAATGATTACAGATCTTTGCAGCTCAGTATCAATTATAAATGTCACCAATATGCTGTTCATTCCTTATTGCAGGACTTCAAATGATAAATAAAACAAAATGCAGTATCTTCATAGAAATTGGCAAGACTTTTTTCAGGTTTTGGTGCTATTGCTGCTTACATCCTTTTAGCTGGTTTTGGTGCTATTGCTGCTTACATCCTTTTAGCTGGTTTTCAAACTACGTGATAGTGTTCATAACTAAGACAAATTGAATTAATCATCACTCATTGCAAAGTTTTTGTACCATACCATTGTAAGGAAATCTTCCTCATAAAGAGCAGACTGCAAGAAATAAATGTGCAGATGCAAAGTTTTCATTTGAAGACGGTGAGTACCACTTCACATTGCCATTCTGATAGTCACCACAAGATTTAAAAACTCTCTGCAGCATATTGTGTGCTTTTGGCTTTAAGAAAATCCTGAGAACTCTAAACCATGAAAACAGTATTCCTCTCACTTTCTTGATATTTTTAATTGCATTAATATTTAATTCACAAACTGTATTATGTGACGTGAATTGCTTCTTGATTTCACTGAAATAAAACCAGGTGTTCTTGAGTCTTTGGTTATTGGTAGAGTACACCTTCTGTTCTCACAAAATCTTATCATTATGGAAAAAAAATTGTTATTCCTGAACAAGAAACAGTACAGAAATTTGAAAGAAAATATGTAATAGTTATATTTTCATTTACTGTGTTTTCAAAGCCATATTGCAGGTATAAAAGGCAGGTGAGTAAGTATTCTGGCATCTTTTAAATGACGGGGAGGCTGAGTTGTAAAAAGATTAGGAGAAGTGCTTAAAGCTTTTCAGGGAATTATTAAGAAAACCAGGATTATCTCTCTAAATGCTCTAGCTTTTAGTCCAGTCTTTTTCCACCTTGTTCACAGTGCTCATGAAGAGAATCAGATTAAGGTTAAGAGATTAATTAACAGCATCTTAAGTCTTCTGTTATTTTCTCTCATGAAGTGCGAAGTCGAAATCACTCAATGTGGTCTACTGAATCATATTGAATCTAACTGCAAAGTATCCTTAGCAATTACTACAGTATCTTCTTCTCTGAGTATTTCACATGGATTGGCATGGAATTTGTTTAGTAGGAGTCACAATAACATGAGTTTGGTTTTTTTGAGGATATGGTGGTTTTTCCTGAGGATATAGCTGCTAAGGATTTCACTGTGGCAATTACGGTATTTCACAAGAAATGAGAGAACTTTTTAAACTGCTCATGATTGTCCAAGTTTGAAAGCCACTTGCCTGGAATAGAAACATGAAACATCTCAGTAATATTTAACCACTCGAAGGAGATTCAGGATGTCTTTTGAAAATTTATTTATGTTTACATTGACACATGTAAGTGTATAACTACATTGGGGTCTTAACATCCCCTGTATCAGTTCTGTAATATCTGGGGTATTTCCTAAGCTCTCTTTCCCAGCTTCTAGAACCAGGACAGGTGTGGATGTTCATATACAATATTCTCTTCAGTGTATGCTGTCAGTTCCTTTAGGGAGTCCTCCTACCTCAGCAATACCTGTTAATGAAAGTACTAATAATCTTAGGGTACAGAACTGTTATGGGACACATGTTGCGAACAGAAGTTAATTCAAGCATGGATACTGTTTTTTAGGTGCTGCTTGGCTTTGGATTTGTGCCTGGTTAGACTGAATTCACCTCATTTCTAATCTGGGTCCTTCTTTTGCCGGATTCAACAGGGAGGTGACTTTTATTCTATAATGTTTGTATCTACTCTATCGCTTTGTTGCCCAGGGTATACTTACTGTGCAAGAATCTGAATATGTTTTAGTGCAGAGAATTCATAAAGGATAAATCATACTAATGAATGTAGTGGCTTTGTTTCTTGGTACTGTAATTCTCAGTCTATGTTTTTGTGTGAGGTGTAAGGTGGCTGCAATGGTTTGGATCCGGCTTTCTCGCTGAATGTTCAAATCTTATAGTTTGCAGCCCACCTCCCCCACCCCCCTGGAACACAAGGGAAAAGGAGAAGGGAAAAGCCACTGAAATTACTGAAATGACCAAACCAAAGCTGTATAAAAAATAATATATATATATGTATTTACACCTATATACAATTAAAATACTATGTACACAGAAAAAAGAAACCCCAAACACCTCCCCCCCGAAGGGAAAAGGGAAAGGGAAAACCAAAACAAATGTGTACAATCAAAACTCGAGGGCAACCAATAAAGAACTAGTAAAAGAAAATCTTACTACTCTCCCTGAGATAGCAGAATTGCACTAAACGACTATCGACACTCTCTGCTTCCCAAGGTTCCCAAGGCCTCACCAGGCCTCACTCCTCCACACGAGCAGAGCCGATAGCAGAGAACCTGCTCCCAGATCCACTGGAAGAGAAGAGGAGGGGAGGCTTCTCCCCCTTCTTATTTATACCCTGGTTTACATAAAAATCATGTGGAATACTGGGAACATGGCCACTTCCTCGGTTAAAACCTGGTTACTAAGGAAGGCCTAGAATCAAAACCACTACATTCTCTACTTTTTATTTGATATTATTTTTATGTAATATTTATATTTCGCGTTCACTTATATTTTGCGCTTATATATATATGTATAGTTTTTGTCTGGTTTTTGGAGTAGTCGTTTTCTTATTGAAGATTGGTATTAGCATTAGTTCAGTTCAGATTTTTGGCTTTGTTTTGGTCACGACTACAGTTCAGCTTTAGGGCTGGTTCACTGGTCTGGGCTGTTTTATCATTGGATACTGGCATTAGCTTGGTTCAGTTTTTTTTTAATTTGGTGACTAATTTTTTGCAAAATACAATTCAGAGTATAAAATTAGGGGTTTTTTAAGGTTAAATTTTGTTGAGGCACACACTGGATTTTTTTTTAATTTTTTATCATTACTCACTATGTATTTTTTGGTCCTTGAGCAAAGACAATTTCACAGATGGGTTTGTCTTGGTCTGAGGTAGGGGTAACTTCCACAGCTTTACTTAGCATACTTTTCAAGTGAATCGCTGGAACTTTGTCTCTATTTACAGCGCGGAGGGATTCTGCTTGGGCAGGGCCAGCTCAATTGACAGAGCCTTCAGTGTTAACTAGCCAGGTGGCTTTTGTTAAGTGCTTATTCCAATTTTTGAAAGTTCCCCACTTAGTGTTTTCAAAGGGGTTTTTAACAGTTTATTACACTGCTCAATTTTCTTAGTAGCTGGTGCATGATATGGAATGTGATATACTCATTTAATATTATGCATAAGTTGGCTGTATTCTGGGATATGCATCTTCTAAAAGCCTATGGCCCCCAGAAAAGCTTGTGTTTTTTTGTTGTTGGTCAGTGGAGTCATTGTAACAATCTTGTTGATTATGTCTGTTGGGATCTGATGACTTCCATTTTGCCATTTCACTTCTAAAAACTGGATCTCTTGGGCAGGTCCCTTGACTTTACTCTTTTTGAGAGCAAAACTGGCTTTGAGGAGAATCTGGATGATTTTTTTCCCTTTCTCAAAAACTTCTTTTGCTGTGTTCTCCTATACAACAATGTTATCTATGTATTGTATGTGTTCTGGGGCTTCCCCCTTCTCTAATGTAGTCTTAATTAGTCTATGGCAAATGGTGGGACTGTGTTTCTACCCTTGGGGCAGTTGGTTTCAGGTGTACTGCACACCCCTTCACGTGAAAGCAAACTGCTGCCTGCACTCTGCTGCTAGGGGAATGGAGAAGAAGGCATTAGTAATATCAATGGTAGTGTATCATTTTGCTGTCTTGGACTGCACCTTGTACTGGAGCTCCAACATGTCTAGCACAGCAGCACTCAACGGCAGCGTGACTTCATTCAAGCCACGATTGTCCACAGTCAATCTCCATTCGCCATGAGATTTATGTACAGGCCAAATGGGGCTGTTGAAGGGTGAGTGAGTCTTACTGACCACTCCTTGGCTCTCCAGCTTTCAAATCATCTTATGGATGGGGATCACAGTATCTCGATTTGTCCGGTACTGTCATCTGTGTATCATTGTAGTGGCTGTTGGCACTTGCTGGTTTTCGACTCGCAACAATCTCACAATGAAAGGGTCTTTTGAGAGGCCAGGCAGGGCAGATAATTGTTTGCATTTCTCTTCAGTCACCATGGCTACACCAAAAGCCTTTTGGGTGTGGCCCAAAGACCCTTTGGGTCTTTGAAGTATCCTCTTTTGAGGTAATCAATACCAAGAATAGAAGGGGCTTCTGGCCCCGTCACAATGGAATGTTTTTCTCATTGGTCTCCAGTCAAACTCATTTCAGCCGCTGCTACTGACAACTCTTGAGACTCTCCTGTCACTCCAGAAATGGAAACAGTCTCTGTGTTCTTAGGGTCTGATGGCATTAAAGTACACTGGGCACCAGTATCTATTAAGGCTCGGTATCTCTGAGGATCTGATGTGCCAGGCCATCGAACCCACAGAGCCAAGTAAACTCTATTGTCTTGCTGGTCCCTCTCCTTCTCCTCGCAGAAGGCAGGGCTCCTTTATTGGTCCTGGTCAGAGCCTTCATCGTCAGATTTTCTCTTTGCCTCACCAGAGGCCTTCATGTCATCACGGAAGCAGACCTCAGCTTTCTTGCGTCTTGGAGGTCGCAATTCTTTTCTTAGGACATTTGCATCGACTATATAGATGATTTTCTTATCAGCTTCTTTCCATTTTACCTCCCTTACTCTCACCTCAAGTTTGGAAGTGGGTTCACTATCCAACTTTTTCATGTTTTGTCCCTTGTTACACAGATAGGACCATAGTTAAATACGTGATCTTTGTCTGGGATTTTTCTCCTTCTGTGTGTGAGGGGAGGAGATCTTGAGTGAGACCGGGACCAAGATCAAGGTCGAAGTCAAGATCATAGCTGAGACCATTCTACTGGTCTGCCTCTGTAATCTCTGTTTCTGTAGTCTCTGTCTCTGTAGTTATCTTCATATCTAGAGTATTCATAAGGCCTCTCCATTTTCTCCCTAGTGTGGGTGTGTCGGAAATCAGAGGTGTCTTCTAAATTTTTTGCTATGCTTCGTATCTAAGCATACATCATGTCAACGGATGGTTCCAATGTTCTTGGATTGTATATTGTTATCAAGAAATCAATATATGATGTAGGGGCACCTTTAATTACTTTTTTCCACAGTGGCTGTGTGAAAGGAATGCTCTCTGGATCTAGCCAATGGTTGTGTTCCAGATTACAATAAATGATTTCCAGTATAGTCAATTCCTGTAGATACTGGATGCCTTCTTCTGCTATATTCCACCTTCTTGGAGAACTCACCAGATCTTCTTTAAATGGGTACTTTTCCCTCACAGCATTGAGTATGCGGACTCAAAGACTGCACGATTTATTCTCTCTTCCCATTTCTTGTTAAATGACTCGATCTCAGGCTGTAGAACTTAGCTGCTGCACTTCATAACCCTCTAACTTGTGGCTTCTAGCCCCATTGTCCCAGTATTGTACCAGCCAGGTGAGAAGTCGTTCACCAGGCTGGTGCCTGTAATCTCTTTGTAAGTCTCGAAGTTCTGCTGGGGTCATTGATCACATAACTTCGCTTTCTTGTATGACTTCCTCTCCGTATTTTCTACATGGAGCCACTTCCTCACTCTGTCCATGTTTCTTATGCAAAAGTGGAGTCCTTAGCAGGGATGGGCTCCTTATAAGGGGTGGAGACCAAGCACGCCACAGGGATGGGCTCCTATGTCATCTCTCAGACTTACAGGGTAGAGGTAGGTATAATTCTCCCTCACACTGAGGTAAAGGCCCTAGCCACTTCTCCATTTCTTCCAATTTTTCTAATGTGTCATCAGGTTTCTGCTTTCTCTTTAGTGTCCATCTTGTCGCCCCTTCTTCTTTAGGGCCCGCTCCTTTTTCTTTTGGATGTGCTCCTAGTTCCATTGGGCGCGCTCCTTCTTTAGCAGCTGCTCTTTTTTCTTTTGTAGATGTGGACGGAATAGGTCCTTTTGCTCCTTCTTCTTCTTCCTCTTCTTCTTCTTTTTCTTTTCTTACTAATCACGAAGGTGGGCCTGTAGGTTCTACAACTTCCCTTATCCATGTCTTCTTTTTCACTACCAGTGCAATAGTGATCTCAGAGTTGATATTTTGTGTCCCTGTCTCAGTCATAGCCTTGACTGTAGATGTTGAAGTGTGAGTTCCAGTTTCAGTGAAACTAGCAGAAGCTGTGCTGGTTTTAAGTTGAGTCTGAGTCTCACACTCAGTCGACTTAATAGAAAAGGCGCTGACTTCAAATTGCATTTGAACACTGATTTCTATAGACTCAATAGGGGCATCATTAGTTTCAGGTAGCACATTTTGAGTTTCTGTCTCAGCCTTGGCCTTTCGAGGATGGTTTAAGGCAGCTCGATAAGCACTAGCCAGGCCCCAGTACAAAGCAGAGAGTTGCACATTTGGATCCTTGTGTGAAAGACACCCTTCCATTAAACGATGCGTTGTTTCATCAGGATCAGACACTTGTTCTGGAGTTAAGTCCCAATTAATGGGAGGTGCTACGTGCCTTATCAATTTATCAAAATTTACTCATGCTCTTTGTCAACCAGGAACTAGCCTTTCCAAGCCCCTTTCCAAAGCTCCAGCGATTCTTTTCGAGGTCTGGTCTTCCTTAGAACCAGGAAAACATTAAGACACCACCCTTCCAATTTTAAATAACATTTTCGCTGCCTCCATCAATAGTA
>VZRE01015696.1:0-42482 GCA_013396775.1 Cephalopterus ornatus | reverse complement strand
CAGTTACAACTTCCTCGGGAGGGGAAGAGAAGGGGTAGGCAGAGATTTCTTCCCTGTGGTGACCAGTGACTGGACCCGAGGGAATGGCCTGAAGTCGTGTCAGGGGAGGTTTAGGTTGGATATTAGAAAAAGGTTTTTCATGTGGAGGGTGGTTGGGTTCTGGAACAGGCTCCCCAGGGAAGTGGTCACAGCACCAAGCCTGACAGAGTTCAAGAAGCTCTGAGTTACATGGTGGGACTCTTGGGGATGGTCCTGTGCAAGGGCTAAGTGTTGGACTTGATGATCCCTGTGGGTCTCTTCCAACTCAGCATATTCTGTGATTCTGTGGTTCTGTAATATACAAATAGACATATCTGTAAGAAGCTAGATATAAGATCTTGCCACTTTATGTTTTCTGGATAAATTTGCTCAGCATAAATGTCTCTTTCTACATGACCACAAGTTACAGACCGTGTTGCAGGTTTAACATTTGGATTTGGCAGGAGAAGGAAGAAATTTTTTTAACAAAGGTGGAAAGCAACACATAGCAGAAAATCATATGATGAAAACCACTGTGGAAGAAAGGAGGCATAAGGGACAATGTCCAATGCCAGACTTTGTGAATAGAGGCACTGTTTGTTTATTGGCCAGAGCTGGTTTAGTAATAAATGAAGTAGACTTGAAACAGTCAACCGAGACCAGAAATTTGCCCTCTTTTGGATAGGCTCCCATCAGCCTGTCACTTTGTCAGTCAGCATGTCTCTCCCTGGCTATACGCAAGGGTAGAATTTTATGGGTATACATAGTTTTACAGGACTACTTAAGTGCTTCCAGCCTCTATGTCTCCCAAGTGTTTGTTTCTGTATTTAAGCATACAAATTCTGCTAGTTTCTCTATGTGAAATCCTGCTTAGGATTTCAAAATAAATTGGGGCTTTTTTGTAACACTTGATTTACTCCTTGCCAGTATTTATTACTGGTGAGAACAAGATTTAGGAATGACCTAGCTTGGAGATGCTTGATGTCAAGAAAATGAAGGCATGCTCTGCATAGATTAGAAGTTGCTCATCATCTTTTGTTCTCCAGGAAAGTGAGTTGTGCTCATGAGCCTTAATCCCAGCAAAATAATTGGGGTTTATTTAGAAAGAATTCTACAGAATTAAAAAATTGTGTCTGGCAGTTGTTAAATCTTATGAGGCAAACTAAGAAAAGTTTCATGCTGCATAATAAACCAGTTGGCAAATTAGAGAATTTTAGAGGTTTTATTTATTTTATTTCAAAAGTTTAAGAGAAGTTTTTGTTTAAATTAACAATTTTTGTGGAAACTTCTTTATTAAACAAATCATTAGAAAAAAATAACATTACTTAAAAGTCTCCAAATCTTCTGTCTCTCTTTGTCTTGCAAAAAGGCTGAGGTAGAAACTATTTGATTAGTTTTACTATTATGCTTCAGACATAAAGTATATTGTGAATTTTTCTTCTTCGTAGCCAGATATGATGACTGTATGTATTTCAAAATATATGCAATTTACATTTTATTGCCACCTTCCTTGCTTTACTTCCTCTAGTAAATGGGGATTATTTAAGATTACTTACACTTTTATAAATATATGACTTTACATTCCTAAAGGTAAAATTTTGTAGACAGAGGCTCTTTTGTATGTTTATTCCTTGATTTCCATAGAACGTGATGTGCAAGCATAAAAATGAATATTCTTCTTTGCAGGAGGGCAATAGATTCAGTCCATTAGCCTTCACAAGCTGGAAGAAAGGGAATGATGGAAGCTCTTCAGTCCTGAGGCTGCAGTAGCCACAGCAGCAGCTGTTACACAATGTGCTTTTAGCATGAGTGAAATAGGTCAAACTGAAGGCTGACTAGTCCTTGGACAGGCTGCAAGGTGTAATGCCTCAGCACTTCACAACTCTCATGTGTCAAGAGCACGTCTCTCAACATGAATTGCTGTCACTTATGGCCATGTTCTTGCTCCATATTGCACCAATTCCTTATGGGAACATCTCCTTAACCACACATGGGCCCTTTATAGGTTATTGCTGCACAGTTCATCTGGCTCTGGACACAGTGACTGGAGGAAACTGTACACCATGTGTATGATAGGGGACTTTTGGTGAGATAAGGAAGAGAAGAAACCATTTTCCCTCACTGACACTCTCTCCTTTCATCACATTCTGCTGCATTCAGCCTATTTCATTTCCCTGGCATCCCATGAGGAATGGAAATGCTCACACTTACCAATTTTTACTGCCTAGGAAGGCTGAGTGCATCAAAATGATAGAAACCAACGCATGATCTGAGCTAAAGCACAGCCCCCAGTCTCCAGCACTCCATGAATGAAAGCAAAGATAAGGAAGCAGCACAGTAAAAAACATGACAGTTAAAAGCCAAGTAGGATTAAGGACATGGTTGCAATTCTAACAAAAATGATTGCCTGGTCTTAAACCTCTGAGATCTTTTACAGAATCCAGTATAAGTTTTGAAAGAAATCTCACTATAAGGATGTTAATGCACGTAAGTGTATGCTAAGCTCAGGTCTGAACCCAAACAGTCAAAGTGCCTTTATTGCCATGTCACTAACTGATCATTTGGAGCACTGGCATTGCCAGGATTGACACAGTGAAAATTAAAGGCTATTTGTGAGTCACTGATAATTAAGTAGGGAGGAAGCAAAGGAGAACCTGTTTTACCACTGGTTTGGCAGGTTCAGAACATTACTTGTGTACTAGTGGGAGAAAACAAAATGCCATGCTGGGTTAGCAGTCCATTTCTGCTGTGTATTTCCACAGAAATTCAGTGCAGAGGACTGCCAACAGATGTATTGAACTGACACAAGGACACTTTGGCTCTCCATGTCGATGCAAGACAGCAATATTTCGTCATATCGAAGAACTTCTATTTCACGCCTGACTGAAACCCAAAATATGAAGTCCCCAGATAGATGCCTCTTTTGGATTATGTCGGTCTGAGAAGCCAGCATGCATTAAAACTGCGTGTGTCAGAAATGGCTGTGCTGCATATGCTTAGCAGGTGCTCATCAAACAATTTTTCAGTCTGCCATTGTGGTATAGCAAAACTGAGAAGAAATGATTACAACGTGTGAACCTGATAATCTAAAAACATGCCGGCCTTATTAGCTATACCAAAAAGACCCTGCTCCCTGAGTAATCTCTGCAAACTGTCAAACATCACCAGACATGACAGCCCTTGTTTGGCTCTGGGATACTATCCACACTGTAAACTATTTGCCTGGGGTTCTGCAGATAATGGAGATGGAACAAACACTGCAGTAAATGAACCTGTCTGTCTCACAGGATGACATCAGACTGGATCTCCACACAAAACACAAGTATTATTATGGAAATTGCATTTTGACACTTTGATACAAGGAACACTCTCAGAATATTTGGAATAAGTTATCTAAAATTATTTTTCTTGGGCGGGAAAGAAACATACCAATGGAGCAGCAAGGATAAAAATTACTGCAATTTTTGTCTTTAGTCATTTGATAAATGCCTTTAAAAAGACTGCGTAATGAAATACAAACACTAGATAACAGGTCAGGGACCACTTCTGAAAAATACTTATTGACATATATAAGACCCCAGCCCCAGAGCTACAAGCCCAACCAGTTTTACTTTTAAAAATATACAAGGCTCCAAAAATTCGTCAGTTGAACCTCTAGAATAACCCTTGGTTCTTTAATACCTTGAGGTAGCGTAAAGAGAGGACTCTGCACATGTTTTCTCAGGAAATATTTTTACTGATAACATTACAAAATAAGAGAGAAAATAAGGGAACTTGGCAAAAGTTTAAGAGGGTAAGACGCAACCAAGAGAGAGAATTCTGCAAAGCTATGACATAGGACATCCATGCTACTTAGCAAAATCCAACCCATTCCATCCCAAGTTGCCCAAAATATTAAGAAAGGAGATTAACAGAAAAAGAAGAAGTAAAGAGACAGACAATGAGAGATAAACAGCTACCGCCAGAGAGTCCTATGCAAGTCCAGCTTCCACATGGCCAGGTGGTAAGTCTTGAGCCAAGATGGAGCCACATGTTGCTGTTTAATATGCTTTGGTCCTCTGTGGTCATCCCTCCCGGGTGGAACTCCTGAGCCACTGGCCACTCTGGGGCTCTGGGGCAGGGTGAGGGACAGTGCTCCTGATATGTGAGCCGATCTAAGGTTGGGTTAGGGGCTCTGGGGGCATGGTGTGGAGCAGTGCTCCTGGGCTGACTTTGACTGACAGTTACTCCAGGGTCACCTCAGAAGGCTTGGAAGGGCTGGCACGTGGGATATGGAATTACCTCCCCACACATACACACACACACACTTGAGTTTGTTCTGACCCAATAATTAATATAATAAGCCAATGTATCACAACATAGATAGTCTTTATTCACTCTGAGGTATGTGTTTGAAGCCGGGGTAAATAGAGTATAAATAACCTTCAGGGTTATATTTAAATATGGCACAGCCTTCATTTGCCACAGCCAATGTTTTAGCTGTGCTTCAGTGAAGGCCTCTTCTAGCATTACCTAAAGACATCCTCAGTTACTCTTACTCTCATGTAAATACGAGAGCAAAATATCCTTTTTCTCTCTCTCAATAATACACAGTTCCTGGAAGTCTGAAAACTGATAGCACAGTTTCTGTCCTGCACATGGGCAAGGCCTGCATACCATCTCTGCATTTGTATAAAAACTGAATATAATTTCTCCTACCTTAAGGTATTCAAGTTTTAATGTCTTATTTTTCCGGCTAACTGTAGCCACCAGGAACTGAATCATAAACTGGGAAAAAGGGTCGCAAACACCTTGAATTTGTTCTTGGTTTTTTTGCGTAGCCCATTTAAATACTCATTAGGCCAGACAGAGAGAGGCAAAGCATGAAAAGAACTATAACTGTCTGTAGTTATGGCTTGCACCCACAAGCTAAACTAAAACAATAAAAAAGCCCCCAAAACAAGATGACTTCATATATGCTGAGTAGAAGGATCGGTTTCTAGCACTGCTAACTCCTTACTATCTCCCTAACAGAGCCTGAGCACTGCCAAGGAGAAATAATGCTTCTTGTTAAAAGCAAAGACACACTACCTCCCACAAGTAGATGGATCCCCAGCCAGTCTCCAAGCAATAGCCACCTGGGAAATCAAAAACACCCTCAATTTATTCTTCCCAAAATATAACTGAGGAACTTTTTACCTTCAGAAATAAATTTCTTTATAAGCAACTAAGTCACCAAAGTGGTCAAAATACGTCTAGTCAGTGGTGGGATGTTAAGCTCTCCTCCACAAGTTGTTCTACTTTCCATGACATATTCATGGCAGGTGGAGGCAAAGCAAGAGAAAATAAACAGACTGATACCTACAGAGCACAATCAGACGTTGCCCAGAAACTCTGAATTTGCAGTTTTTCCGCCATGTAGGACTCTAGTGGGAAGTGAAGGAAAGAATTCTCAAACCAACACAAACAGCAGCTGGCACTTGAACCAGTTTTCTTTAAGTCTCTTTGGATCTCAGAATACCCACAAAAGCAAATGGAAATCTGTGAAAATAATGCTTACCTCAAAAATGCTACTCAGCAACTAGAGTACAACACAGTGTCATCATTCTTCAACAATCATTTGTTCTTTCCAATAGCATACATGGGATTCTCTACCTAGTATCATTAAAATAAGATTACAAATCTTGTTTAAACTACCTTAAAATAAGTATATCAGTCACTGTTCTAAGAAAGGTAAATAAGGATTGATTTAATAGCATCAAAGATGGAATAATGCAGAAAATAGAAGTATGAAATTGTATTTACAAACCTCAGTAGATACCATTAAGAATTATACTTAATGCAGCTAAATTTCATTATAATACTTTCTGCCCATTTGCCCAAATTCTCCAGAGAGAGCTACTTCAGCTTTACATAATCTTCATTCTTTCATTCCAAAAAAAATATTCTAGAGGGACACATTTAAATGAATAAATGAATTAAAATTTATAGAGAGCAATGTTCATAAACTTGATGGATCTAAGAGTAATGAATAAGGGATAAATAATTTATGGCATTTCATTTTGTCACACACTGCCAAACTGTGACAATAACATATTTGCTTATTTCCATGCAGATGCAAATCACAATATGGCAAGACTGAAACAAGCAACCAGCTCAGGCAAGGCATGGTGATCATTCTGCTGGTGGAAATAATTTTAAATATTGTAATGAACAGCAGATGTAGCCATTCAAATAATAACATTTCATTCATTCCTCATTATTTGATCACTTTCATTTTTCATTTGTTTTCACCTAGAGTAATCAATTCTAGCAGCCAGAGGAATGTATGTCACTGTGGGCTTATCTACTAATAGCACAATTCAGGGAACTTCATCCACTTGTTCTGGATGGTCGTTGATGACATCTGCCTTTTCATGACGGCATTTCTCCAAGGATAGGCGGCAACTCGCACCCATTGATGAGGAAGGGGATCCCAGCCATAGCCAGATGCCGATGGGGGGAGTCCCCGGGAGGAGCCCCCTCCCCGCTCCTCCCGTCCCTCGCCGCTGCCCACCCGCGTCCCCAGGAGCTGTTTTGGACCCACCGGGCTCCGTCCTGTGCGCCAGGCCCCACAGCGCCCGCTGCCGGCCATCGGCCCCCAACCGCAGTGCCCGGTCCTGCTGGTCCCAGAGCGCCCCCTTCTGGCAAAGTGTTTCACACAGTGTTTCGCGTTCATTGCTGGTAAGATACTTACAGAGATGCTTCCTGTACCCTCAGGCTAAGAAAGGGTTTCATTAACCAAGAAAAAAACTGAAGTGCCAGCAGCAGGGCTAAATCATAGAGAGAAAAAATTTTATCAGAGGCAGCAGAATGGTTTTCGTCCACAACAGAAGACTTGTACCAGATTTTGACTAACTTGATAAACTGAGAGCATGCCCAGTATATAAAAGTAGTCTTAACTGGAAATGCCATTAACTTTTTATGATCTCAAAGATAATCAGCAAAAAATAATATACTACGCTGGTATTACGACAGCAGTTAGTCCCTTCAACAAAAGTCCAAATAGTACAAGACTGAATGAGCCACTCAGGCCATTGCTCAATTACAAGTGTTAAGTCACCTCACCACTACTCAAAATCTTGAAGCTGTTCAGATAACTTAGCAATGCTATAAGAACATGAATACAATAGAGTCTAGCATACTTAATACCACATAAACCTAAGCTCTTACATACGTACGTTATTTATTGTGTGACACAATATTGCTGTTCTCTAAAGATGAGTATCAAAACTAGTCTTTTGGAACTCCTCCAGTGTTACCAAAAAAAAGCATTTTATATTAATATATTGCTCTTCAGGTGTGTGCATGTTTAAGCTTTTGTTATAGCTTTTCTGCTTGGGGAATACCACTGTCTACTACTATCAAAATAAAGCTATTCACAGAATTAATATTTGACATTTGTAAGGTCAGACGAAATTATTATGAACACTGAATCTGACCTTGTGAACTCCTTTGGCCACTACATTTTTCAAAATATTTCTGCACCGATCTTATGAAAATGGTTGACGTAGAGCTTTAAGAAATTCATTCAAGCCATGACTCAGAGTAGTGTTTAGTGTATTTATCACAATGAACACAGCAATGATTATTTAGTATTCATCAAAAGGGAAATTATTTGTTTTCTTGAATTTTATGATGTTCTGTTAATATTACTATGTTAATTTGTGATATATCTGCAGTGGAATAGAATGGAATGGAATAGAATAGAGTAATTCCAATTTGAAAGGACCTACAGTGATCATCTAGTCCAGTTGCCTGACCACTTCAAGGTCGACCAAAAGTTAAAGCATTTGATCAAGGACATTGTCCGAAAGCCTCTTAAACACTGGCAGGCTTGGAGCATTGGCCACCTCTTTTGGAAACCTGCTGCAGTGTTTGATCATCCTCTAGTTAAAGAAGTACTTCCAAATGTCCAGTCTGATCCTCGTTTGGTGCAGCTTTGAACCATTCCTAAATGTTCTCTCACTGGAACCCAGGGAGAAGAGAACAGCTCCCTTCCTCTCCCATTCCTTCCTCTGGAAGCAGTAAAGAGCAATGAGGTCACCCTTCAGCCTCCTTTTCTCCAAACTAGACAAGCCCAAAGTCCTTGACCACTCCTCATAGGATATTCCTTCCCACCCTTTCACCAGTTTTGTTGTCCTCCTCTGGTCACATTCAGGACCTTCACATCCTTCTTAAACCATGGGGCCCAGAACTGCACACAGCACTCCAGGTGAGGCTGCTCTAATGCTAAATAGAGCAGGATAATCACCCCTTTTGCCCAGCTGGTGATGCTGTGCTTGATGAACTTCAGGATGGGGTTTGTCCTCTTGGCTGCCAGCTGTTGATTCTGCTACCAGCCAGCACCCCAAAACCCCTCTCTTCAGGGCTACTCTCCAGCCATGTTTGGCCTGGTGTTGCTCCATCCTAGGTGCAGAATTTGGCATCTGGACTTGTTAAATTAAATCCCATTAATCACTGCCCAATGCTCCAATGTATCTAGATCCCTCTGCAAGTCCTCTCATCCCTCAAGAGTCAGTCATTTTCTTATAAACACATTTACTGTGTATTTGTTAGGGCCAAATATGTAGAACTCAATCAGGTTGGTGTGCTTTTGTGCTATTCAGGTGCACAGCTTTTATGCAAAAATTGTCCAGGATTGCATTTTTTGCTGAGAATAAATCCTAGCATGAACATAAACTTTGTCGTTTTTGTAAAGACTAGAAGTTACAGATTCCTTATCATGAACATACACGGTTTATGGAAAGCAAAGTTATCAAAGCATAAGCTCTTCTGCAAGCCAAACAAAATAGCTATTATCTGACCTTTTGTTGTTTACTGGAAATATTGCGTGCCAGACACCATCAAGAGTAGTAGCTTAAATTTCTAATACAGTTTTCTGCACCAGAGTAAGGTTAAGAATAGCACTTATAACACATATTTTTATTGACCACACTTTCATTAACATGTGCAGACCTCCTTGTATTTCTGTGTGGAATATTTACTGGAACAAAATTTATTTTCTGTAATCAATTCAGTGGACAAATTCCAGTGCTTTCTTTAAGCACTAGCACCAGGAAAGATGACTTCCTCACTTGTAAAGTTTTCATTTGTAAATCCAATTTATCGTAGTCTCCACACAGCCAAGCCACTTGAGAGTATACTTTTCCCTACTTTTCACTATTATTTTTGAATGCGATTCTGATTTAATCGACACCAAAGTATGAAATTTAGGCTAAAAACCGCTTAAACCATGTTGCAAGACAAAAAATAAAGCCGGATTAAGATTTCCATTGCACCACTGTCATGCACATTGTTTTAAAAAAGGAAAATGACTGCAAAGTGCTGTATAGTTAGTCTGCATAAGCCTAGCACAGATTTTTCCTGGGCGTTCATTGTAGTTCTCTAATGCTTTTTCTCATCTGAAGTCATCAAATTAAAGGCAAACCTGTTTGAAGTTATTTGTGCACTTGTATTAGCCCTACTGAGCCACTCAAAAATCTTTCGCTCTGCAATTTTGAGGAAGACCAGGGACAATATTTTCAAGTTTAGGGATCATTTTTATTTCCATCAGGTGTTCATGGACTGAACTCTTAATTACCAATTGCTTTGCCAACATAAAGAATGTATTTTTCTTTTCTGGGCAAGCAGGTTAGTTTGAGTGATACTGTAGTTAAACTAATAAAACATTGCAAAGATAGATAAGAGACTACCTTCAAGTGCATTTTCCTTACTTCTCCTACAGTGCACACACACTTCAGTTGATCTACCAACTGTCCAATATTGCTGAGAGGTAAATAAAATTGCTGTGAGGTATAGATACAGCCTCAACTCCTCCCTTGGAAATCTCTTGTGAAAAGCAAGAATGGTATCTGAAGCAGTGGATTACCAACTCAGAGAGAGATTGAGAAGCCATTGATGACAGAAATTATCTATAAAGAAAGAAATTACCATAAATTCAGTATGACCTACAAAAGTAATGAACAGTTCTAGCAGATCAAAGGAAAAAAACCCTCTCTCAAGTACTAGAATTGTAAATTTATTTTTTTTTTTAATTTCTTACTTTGGGGATAGAATAGCTGATTTGAAGTAATTTTGTTTTCCATTGGGAAAAATGCCAGAAATGAACTTAAGTGATTTGTTATCATCTGAGCTAGATAAAGATAAAAAACATAGTTTCTTAATACATTGTATTGAAAGTAATAAATCTTGCATGTAAAATAAACAGCCAAACTGTAGCAAAATGCTTCTATATTATGTAAAAAATATTTCCTTCCCTATTTTTCAAAGATTCAAAAATTCTGTGTTTCTACAAATATGTTTTAAATGGCAAATTTGTTTAGTGAGTGGAAACAGAAACACAGAGAAAAAGATTTGAAGTGGCTAAATTCTTGTATAGACTTTGGACATAAATTTCTGTGAAAATGTACGGAGATTGTACATGTAGAAATTATTCATTTGATTTCATTTAGAATTTAACTTTATAAATGTGAGGCAGACTTTAAAAATATTTTGAATGTATAATTTAATCTCATCCAGTACTAACTTTTGTCTCTATAAAGGGAAAGGTGTGACACCTCATAAAGGGGTGACACCCCAGAGGATGTGACAGTACGTCTAATTCAGTGGAAACGCTGCACAATGAGGATTACTAATCTTTGATCATCATCTATTCAAATGGAACAACTTTGAATGGTAAGATATCTGTCCCTTTGCCAAAGCAAGCCAGGGTCTTCTAATTTTTATTTTAGGGGAAACGTAACTAAGCAACAGATCATGAGATGGAAGACTTTGATCACTGGAGGAGATTGCTAAGGGAGACAAAGTGGAACTCGATGGAAGGGATTCACAAAGATAAAGGAAGATGGAGCAGAAAAAAGAGCAGCAGAACATGCTTTCATGATAGAAAAGACCTTTTCAATGCTGCAAGAGAGACATGAATAATGAACTTTCAGGTATGTTGTTCAACCAAAAATTGAGGAAAAGGATAATCTTTTCCCAGTTGACCTGAAAAATGATGCTTTGGTGGTTTTTTGTTTTGTTTTGGGGTTTTTTCCCCACAAAAAAATAAGCCAACAAACCCCCTCAAATGCAGCCTTATTTTGAATCTCTCAAGACTCCCATATGTCTTCATGTTAAGCACAAAACTCACTATGTGTGTTGCTTCTTAACATCTCTTTTACATTTTTGCATCTAAGACTGACTTTGAAAGGAGTAGTTCATGTATCTCACTGACTGTTTTGTGGATGAAACTGTTCCTGGATTTCTGGATTTCAGTTGTGTATTTTCAATAAATCTGCTGTTTTCTAACTTAATTTCACCCAGTTTTAACCACATATTTCTGTTAACTCTTTCATTTTTACTCTGCCTTAATTCTTTATTTTTTTTTATTTTAGCATGTTTAAATCTATTTCCTTCTCCTGACATTCCTATAATGGCTGAGGTTTTTTCATTGTCAAAGTACCTTATATTGCATCGTTCCAAGCCGACAGTTAACAAGTTAACATTATTTATGCTTTTTGTAAAAAAACCTCTCTGATGTTTTATTTAAAGTAACTTCCTAATGAAATGCAAAACTGATCTGTTTTCATTTTAGTACACCTTGTATTGTACAAGAAATGTCATTTATGACAAACCTAAAATTTGAGGGCCATTACTCCCATACATCAAAAAACAGATTACAAATTTTTTTTGGCAGACTTGAAATCATTGTAATACAGTTGCACAGAGTCCATCTGCAACAACTAGAGGGAAGCTTTTAACATTTCTAGGAAGGCTGGCAGCTCCACAAGCAATGGGGAGTCGGACAGCAGAAACTGCAGATCAGAAAGCTAAGCCAGAGCAAAACAGCTCTTACCTTTGTCTCCCATTCACATCTCAGTTCCAGTTGGATCTGGGAGCCCTGTTCACAGCTGCACTTGCCCAGAGAGACAAAACCATGTGTGCTGGAGGGCCTCTTGCTACTGTGCTGCAATCAATATGAAAAGGCAATTAAGCAATTTCCTTTTCTCTCAATTTGGTTCCATTAAATCATCTCCACAGCTTTGACTTAGATAGCAGACATAAAAACAAATATTTTGCCTCTAGGACAGGAAGCTTTGCACAAACTGGTGAATATTTTTCAACACAATTTCATGTGAGGAGTGAAGTCCTTTGCCCTCAAAGGCTGGACACCTACTCTCATTAGCAAATTATTTTATTTTTATTATTTACTAATAAAGTTATTTTGTTTGAAACTTTCCTTATTTAAAGAACATAATTTGCATTAAAAATACCAGGGAGAACATCACTTTCAAGAAAACACAATCTCCTTAGAACAAGAAGAAAGAATTAAAAGGTTTAAATTGTTAACAGTTTTTCACCTGCAGTAAAAAAATGGATTTTGCATTAACAATCTAAAATTATATAATTCTGTTGAAACCAATTTTACTTATTAACATAAATAATTATGCAGGACAACAGTTTTCTGTGCCAAGAACTGGTGTAAACATTTTACATTATATAATTATTATAATTGTCTGAGGAACACAAACTCAGAAATCATCCTAACATTTTTAAGTCTATGACAATGAATTTCCATTATTTTAATATTTTTTCCTGATTTTTCTCCTAACCTTACTACAGAACTGTAGCTCTCTCCAATGAGATGTTCAAAAGTTTTGCAGTATTAGTTTTCTGAGAAGTAGGCGTTGGGCAGAGTCACAATAATGTCAATCTCAGAAGAAGACTGCAACTTTTAAAAGTCTCCTTTCTACCTCTAAACTGACTTTCACTTTGAAGAGCCGTGCAGCAACAGCTCAGCATACTTTTTAAATCATTCGCTCAGTCTTGAACTGCAATCCACTTTGCATTACCATAATCTGATCTCAGAACCAGACCATGATCTCAATGCAGCTCTTTTATGACTATCACTGATTTACAAAAATAGAATGCACAATGTAAAAATGAGATCTTTCCCTTTGACTGGTTCCTTTTTTTTCACAGCATATTCCTCAACCCTTTCATTTATGGACTCTTGTATCTCTTAGTTCTCTGTTACATCTCTGCTTTTTCTCATTTATTTTGTAGTTATTTCTCTCCTTATCTCTACAGCCTCTCAAGACGGCAGTATCTCATTAAAACAAAATTGAAACTGTTAATCTCCATATTCTCACTAGTTTCTCAAGGTCTTTGAAGGACACAACAATGCAAACACATACCCATCATCTTCTAGAAACCTAGAATAATTTTTTAGAAATGTGGAATATTTAAAACAGAACTAGGTAATGCAATTCCTGTCTTGCTCTAAACAGTCCTAGAACACAGTATGTTCTAGACTCAGGGACAGAGCTAGAAGAGAAACATTGAAGTGAACACAAGCAAGAAAACATGACTGGGTTTACTTTGCCATTCAGCACAACACCCAATAAAACAAGGTTCATTTAAGAACTGTATTTACATATTAATTATAGAACAGACTGCGGTTTACATACCATATTTCTTAGGAAATGATGATGCTAAACTGCACCTTTTAGTGAACTGACAGCAAAGCTGGGTCTCTGGAAGAGACTGTCATTCCTTCTCTGTCACATTGTATAAGGTCCATTCTCAGGCTGCCCTCTGTCAGGGTGGACATACTCCTCTGTGCTGGTTTGCTGATCAAATCATAGAGATGCTGATGACCCAGTTAGAAATCAGTCTGGTTTTTAGCACAGTCTTTCAAGACTCTTTCTTCAGTATTTCACATGATGAGGTTTTTGTCAACACTTTTTTTCTTAATTCTGTGAAGCTGCTCTGAGGTTTGGTCACTATGTCTCCAGACAGAATTCATTACAGGGAAAGAAGCATTAAACAGTCACTATGAGAGAAAAAGAGCAGTAGGAAGAGAGCAAATAGGACAAAGAAGAGATTGAGAAATTAACTTCCTAGTATGCCTGCTGCCTTTCTATCTGCCTATTGAAACAAATATTAGAAAATTAGATCTCTGAACATTCAGAGGTTAAAAACAAAGTCAGGAATAATAGCCAGTGCAAATGTTTGAAATATAAAAACGGAAAGTAAATTTGAATTACTTTGAATAAGATTACATTTTCAGCTAACAAAGGGAACTAAATGAGCTGAGTATAACTTCAGCTTGGTGGAGCATTTTACACAATGTGTCACAAAATTAGACTTACAGAATTTAAAAAAAATTACACCAAAGAAGTATATTGTAATATGAATAGTGGTTCAAAGATGATTGATGTAAGGTAATTTTAAACAGGAGAACATGGTTTAGGTGAGCTGTCCTGTACCTCTGAAATTTGTAATAGGTACATTCTGATTTAGCAATTCTACACTCATGCTGAAAAAAGAGGAAAGATAGCATAGTAATTGTTCTTACGAATGATAATTAACTAAGCAAACTTGTAAGTACACTGAAGCAGAAAATCCAAAAATGAATATAACACATTTAAGACTATTAGTGAAATACACAGGAAATATAATTCCCTTAGGGACAGATTCTCCATAGGAATAATATTGATAACAAAACTAAAATAAAATTTTCCTTTCTAGGGGTTAAAAGTATTAGGAAGCTAATGCTGTAACAAATATGGTGTTCCTGATGCTTGGCTAACACTTACCCACTGAGAACCCAACTCAGACTTCAGCTTCCTAAGGGTCCTTGGTCTTCTCACAGCTTTGCTCTGGCATCCTCTCTCCTAAAACTGAGCTAGTTAGTGATAGACATCTTTCCCCAAGCAAAGTTTGTCATACCTTTCCAGCTACATTTACGTGCAACACTCTTCCAGGCACTGAAACACAAGCCCTTAGTAGACTGACAAGATATATCCAATCGACTTCTGGCATGACTTGCAATGTTGCTTTGCCCTGTATTTTCCCTGGAAACACAAGAACTATTTCAGGCAGAAGTTAAAGTCATGTTTTCAAGGTGTAAAATTAGGAATCTGGTTGTATTAATCTACTGACTGACTTAGTCCTTAACTAAATTATTCTCCAATGAAAAACACTATCTTCTGCCTGGAAGGACTGTGTTCAAACAAGTCAGGTTTTTAATACACTGAATCATACATTTCATATAAAATTTACAGCCCCCTACCCACATGTTACTCAGACACACAAAAAGGATTAATGCCTTTGGTTAATTATTGATGCTTGTCTCAAATGTGAACCCTTATCTAGTCTCTGACTGCCACCATGAAACTAATCTTCACTGCAAGCCATTTAAACTCACACCCACTGAATTATACCCTCCTGGCAGATATTGCTATCAGGCAGGCCACAGCTAACTCAAATAAATCTGGTGTGTAAGTTACTCTACTCTCACATTATTCAGGTCTCAAACAGAAGTAGTGTGTCTTTTATCACATTTTTCTGAACCATTATCCTGATATTTGTAAACAAATGTCTAACTTGGAAAGCTCCCTACCTGCCTGGGAGAGGGTCTGAAAATACGTGCTTGTTGTTGTGGTTTAAAATCCTCTATGCCTTTTTCAACTTCTACTCTGGCTAATATAGTCTGCATTTTGCCTACAAGCAGACTTTTAAAAAATCAAATCACTACATTGATTGCCTAAATCTGGCCCATACTCTATTAAAATTTGACAAATATTTCAGCCAGCAGCTGTAATCAGCAAAGTGCACAGAAATTTATATCTGGAAATATCTGGAAATATGTATAACAAATCATAAGTTATACAGAAACCTGTATTCTTTGGAAAGAGGATACTCCAGTTTCCTTTCGGAAGCTGTAACTAGTGTTTTTTCAGCATTTTTAAAGAAAGAATCTTTATATCTACACTGAATTTTTACTGCTGAAGTTTCCTTCTTTGTGGGAACATACCAGTACTTAGCTTATGCTATCAATTGTGATACATTTGTTTTTGTTTGTGCTATTTGAAAAAAAAATTCAAATATCTTCCTTTAAAGCATTTGTGGGCAATCTGATTTCTTTGCATACTGTTTTCCTGTCTCAGGAATAGTGTCACCACAAGTACCAACCTCAGTTTCTCAGTCCTTATTTTTAGTTACTTACTTTAGGCCTTATACTAATTGGTCATCATTGTAGATATGTGCTTTAACCACATTTCATTACTTAGATTTAGCACAAATGTAATTTTTTGAATCTACCTACTGACAAATACTTTTTTCTCTTTTTTGCCTATTAAGTCCCTGCAGTGTTTGTGAGATCATTGCATTTGAATATCTTAACTTGCTGTCTTCTGTTCCAGCTACACTATTTTCTTTTTGCGGACAACACCTACATTAGTTTATTTTTAACCAAACAACTATGGTTCAAGTCTACTCCTCATGTTTTTCTGGTCATGCTCATCTACTTCTTCCCTCTGGACTAAAAGCTTATTTATATAAACCGTGGTGCTACTTTTATTACTAAAATTACCTATAGATTTTCATAATACGAAGTGAGCACAGCTCAGATGGCAATTTAAGGAGAACTCTCAAATTATAAATGTTTATAAATGTATACATTTCTCAAGGAGTACCTATCAGAGATTGCTTATCAATCAAGCATAAAAATTATTTGGCATCAACCACATTTCATAACATTTCCCTCCTTAAGGTTAATAAAATGTATTTTCATATATTCATATACATTGCCTTGACTAAAGACTGATGACAAGACTTCTTCATTCAGGTTAATTTACACATACTCATAGTAGCCTGTAGTACTCAGGAATTATTCTGAACATAAGTTCCTTTGAAACAATTTTTCAGTAGAGACAGTATAAATTAGAACAACATAAGAAAACTTGAGTTTCTGTAGTATCTACTCAAATTGCAGTGGGAACCATAAAGGTTGTTTTGATTTGTTGATGTACTGTAACTGCAAAATGCCATGGAATAAACAGGAAAATGAAGGTAGAGGGAGTCAGTCTGTCAAGTGATTGATGTTTCTGCTTTTACTATAGGTCACAGGAAAGTAGTTACCAACATCATCTGTAGAGCTGCTTTTAAAATTAAAAAGCTCCTATCACAGTCAGCATTATCCTTTCTACCCAAACATGCCCTTGTGAGCATGTCCTTATCTCTTAGAGAACATCGTTAAAAAAACAGCTTTCTTTATCCTCCACTCAGTGTTGTACTAAGATCTAACAATTTCAGGTTGCTTAGCAAAACAGGCAATAAAGAACAAATTTTAAAGATGACAGATATTTTATTAGTCACAGGAGAAGAAAACAAAGTATTCTTACAAGACAAAAATTTTTGAAAGCAAAATGCCTATGAATTAATGCTTTTCATTCCAGACTGGTATTTCCCTAGCTTTTCCTTATTAACTAACAAAAATCTGCAAGAATGATGCTTGAGGAAGTAAGCAACTCAATGACATAGCTTTCAGGGGGAGCTATGCTGTGAACTAGTGCTGTCAGCTGTTCCACAGTAGTGGTCAGAGTGGTGTCTCCTGAGGATGCCATCCCACAATACAGCTGTGCTAGGCCATGATCCAGCACCACAATGAGCATGAAGCAACTTACCTGCTTGATATCAAACTACCTGAGTGTTTCTCTGCTGCAAAAAACCTGTAAATACTGTGTTATTGCTGATGTGTTAAGATCCAACAACATGTGACTTGAACCCACAACACATGACCTCCTGGTAACTTGTTTTACAGCCTTGGCTATAGCTTTGCCATTGACTAGTAGGAACTCTTTTCATTTAAGTGAAGTTGAGCACTAGCTGACAGAAAAATATTGAACAAGAAGTTAAACTCAAACAGTATCTTTTTAGTTCTGTGTAATTGTTCCTGTTTGTTCTGTGAAAATGTTCCTGTTTGGTTCCAGTTAGAGGTCAGCAAAAATTTCAGGGACAGTTCCAGTTCTGGATCAAATATTGATACTATTTTGGTCAAAGTTCACTATGTTTCCTCAGGACGAAATGCATTAATCTGGGACATGGTACTTAGAAATAAAGAAAAAACAACAGATCAGAGAAAGATGTGTAATAGGAAAAACTGTCATTCTTGAGGCAGAAAATGTAAAACTATCCTCATAGGTGCAGTTCCCACAATAGGCCTCAAGACAGGACCAGAAGGTCCCATTCTTTTAAAGTCTTTTTTGTCTTTGCTATCTATGATTCAGCTTTGGAATTAATTATGACAGGTTTTATTACTACAATATTTTAAGACTAAAAATAAAAAGGGAAACTGTGCTATCATTTGCATTACTGAACTCTTTGGTGTCTTATTAATGAAATATTGCTAGAACAAAAGTTCTAGTAACTCCAGGAACTTCAGAACATAATGGAATATCTACTTTCTTTCTCCTATGTCATGACACTGTGCAAAAAGTAAAAGAGTCTGGTTTTATAGCTTTTACATGGTTCAACTTGGGGGGTTTTTTGTGTTTTATTTTTTTTATTAAAATGGCTGCAAAGAAGTCAACAAGAGTGTAAACTCAACCTGTTAGGATTTCCATAATCAATGTCAGCAGTGATATTATTCTGAGAATAATTCTAGCAAAATTACACTAGATATTTTTCACACTCAGCAGCACAGCTTCTCTGCAGACAGTCATTCTAACTGATTGGGGATCCCATGCAGCAACACCACTGCTGGGCACATATGGAGAAGAAAGAATGCAATTTAACATCCGCATTTGGCACTCTCAGTAGGATTCATCTGATTTGCAGAGGAGGCAGACAAGTGATGCAGCCATTAATAAATATGATTCACTACAGTAGGTGATCTTTGAAGCCTATACTTTAAAAGATCATCTGCTTTTATCTCTGAATTCTATTACTATTTTTTAAAATTTATGGTAATTAAGTAAGCTATTAAGATGTAATAATAACACAATAATAAAAATAAAATTACACTGCAAAACCTAGATATATTCCCTTGATATATTATTTGCAGAAAGCTTTCAATAGAAAAAGTATTGATGTGGCCCAGATTAAGACTTATTTAAACAGCATTCAGCTCCCTGGAGTTCTATTTGAGGACTCCACTGCTCTGTTGGATCAGATTTCATATGATGAGGTTAAAGAGACAATTGCTTCTTTAAATTACCAATGGTCCCTAGAGAGAAATGGCTTGGGGCTTATTTTTATGAAAATGTTTAGATCTCTCAGCAAAAAGAGAAATTTATCAAATACTGAAATTATAGTTTAGAAGAGAAGTTTAATGGCCTTTGAATAAATAGAAATAGAATGGAATGAGGAGCGTCAAAATAGTTTTCTTGCTAATTATTAATCACAGTACTTAGTGTGATATTCAGGAGTAATAAGGGGCAAATATATTTAAAGGACTAACAGATCTGTGCAAAGAATACTGACAAATTAGCATTGTTCAGAAAACTAAACAAAGTTTCCCACATTATGTTATCTGGGGAAAAAAACAACCCTGTGCTTTTTTTTTTTTTTACAGATCAGTATATAAAATTGCTTAGTGCTCTAGTTTCTTCTATCCTAACAATTAAGTTTTGGCTGATCAAGAAACCTCCTAACATAATTTGAATCAGATTCCAGTCCAATGATAGCAACTAAGGTGTAATCTGTGAAAAAACAATCCAGCATTCCTGGTGTTCAGTAAAGCCCCAAAACAAACTTTTTTATATGCAACATATCTGCTCTCAGTCCCCATCAGAGGCAAGATGCAAGGCTGCACAGGCTTTTGATTTGATGTGGTCTGGCCGATTTTACCTTAGTTTGAGACTAGAGGCAACTGCAATTCCACTGAGGCTGTTGGCATGGCACTTGCAAGACACCATAGGAATAAGAGCCGAGATGTATCTTTGGCTGTAGAAAATGTCATCATTGCTTTTAAGAAAATTTCCACAAAGTAGAACAGCTCTCAAGACACAAATATGAAAAATTTTTTGCTAGCTGAAAAAATATTTAGATCTATGATCATTCTGGAAAAGACAGAGTTTTATGTTCTCTTTACAGTATTCATTCACTTTGGACAGGTTGTAAATTTTAGGAAAATTTTTTGAATTCTGTATGAGGAAAAGATGCTGAAATACCTTTCTGAAAATGAAACGCTTAAATTAATTCCACATATGCACAAGCCATTTTGCTGGTATTCCTGCTCCTTGCTTCATACCAGCACAGGCAAATACTAATAAGTGTGCAGCCATGTCTTTTCTGAGCAGAGATGCACAGCCACCTGCCATCAATGAATAGACATTTATATCTGCTTGCTGAGGATTTATTTAGCTTTCAGTTCTGGGTACAGATGCACAATAAGGAATTACCCCTTTGATGGTTTTAGTTCACCCACTCTATCATATCTTAATTGGATTGAACTTCTATATATCTTTTAATATATCTGACCAAATCCCCCACCTCTCCTCTCTACTTTTTCTCATTTTTATTTTCTTTATAATTTTGCCTTTATCTTCTCTCTCTGTTTCTCATGACTCATGCCATTTTCATTACACTACCCATTCAGAAAACAGTGAGAAATCTGTCAAGAATGGATGTAAATGAGATGAAATACAGGAACATTTGAGATTTATTTTAGCAATCTGAGTGATATTACAGAGATAAGGGGGGAAAAGAGAATGCTTATTAAATAAATAGTGAGAGACAATGCTAGACAAATTGGAGAACAACATATAAAAACAATCTATTAATTCCAGACATAGTCTGCTCAGATTAGCATGTTCAATCAAACCTTTAC
This sequence comes from Cephalopterus ornatus, assembly GCA_013396775.1. NCBI lineage: Eukaryota > Metazoa > Chordata > Aves > Passeriformes > Cotingidae > Cephalopterus > Cephalopterus ornatus. The sequence goes on along the minus strand of VZRE01015696.1, from coordinate 21,844 downwards.
TACCTATAAGATTGTGCCAGAAGTGACATTTTTAAAAATGGAAAGGCAGCATAGGATTTGTCCATGAAAATCTTTTGCAGTTATTGACATTATTATTTACTCTAAACGATTTATATGCTTGGTTCTTTATTAAAGAAAGTTAAAAGCACAAATCTTGGCTTGAAGATTTGGTGATGCTGAGTCTTTCTGCAGTAAATCAAGCAGGTAATTCTGCCAGACAGAAATGTGCTGATGTTAAAGCGCCTCCACATGAGGCCAGGGAATTGCTGCTATAGGCAACTTGCAAGTTTAGGCCTTTCTCAAAAACCAATACCTTGTTTTCAAAGAATAGATATATTTGTTAGTTACAGCTGCATATTGCTTTCAATTGCCATATTCTCTTCACTTTTTGCAAATTAAGTTGTGATGCTTGCACTGTTGAGCAGGTGATCATAACCCAGGAGTTTGACAGAGGCCAGTGACCTTCATATGAGATTTTTAATAACTCACAACTTTGTAACACAACAGTCACCAAAGCATAGCCCAGGCCAGACTTCTTCGCAGCAGGAAATGATGCAGGAAAGACACAAACAAGTCTGGGAGAAATCCTAGCTGGGAGAAGAGAATAGAGCATAGGACATGATAAAGAACAAGTCAACAACCACATGTGGAATGATTTGGCAGCAAAGAATCAGATGGCAAGTTCATTACCAAAACAGATAACATAAGAACAAATCAATCATTAAGTATATGGAGTGTGGGCTTGAAAAGTGAAACTTTGGCTATGGAGAACGTTTTGGAGTTACAAAGATTTATATGTTCAACAGCATGAGGATTGGGCATTAGTGAAAATAATTCCTTTGAAAGTCTTCGCTAATATTACAAGGTTACTACTCATAAATAAGTATTTCTTTATTAAAGAAAAAATGCTCATCTTTTGTCAATGCCTCTAACTATGGTTCTAAGTGATGCTCTCTGGTTCCTGATAATACTACTGAATTGGGCTGAAGACATAGAGAAGAAGGAAAACCAGTGTCAGGAATCAGAGAACTAAGAGATAATACCAGAATAATAAAATTTATTTTGTGAAAGAAAAACAAGGAGCCAAGATCCTCCACTTCTGAAGCCAACAGAAATATCAGTAGATTTAAAGCAGTAATTATTTTATTGCTATACACATAGAAAAGGGAAGTTCTTAGATATATATGAAATATGAACATTTGCATTTGGTTCCAGTTTGGCTTTACAGTGAAAAGAAATTCAGATTAGTAGACCTGTGTCACACTGACTCAGCAATGTGCCAAGATTAGAAATCCTGTTAATATTTTATTGTAACACAATAATATTACATTCCTATATTTTTCTTCTGAATGCCTTTTCATTTTGTTTGCTGTATTATATGCTGACAAAGAAGCTCCTGAACGAATCATAGAACCATCAGACTCACAGCTACTAATAACTCCATCTCACCATGGTGAAGGCAGTTTTCTGACTCCCTATTATGTATTTGCCATAACTTTTCTGTTTAGGAAAATTATCAGGAATTCAGAACACTTGATACCTTCAGTGCATAACCTAGACAGAAAAATAGTTGCAAACTGCCTATTTGGAGGTCCTATATTAGAAATCACTACTCTGCTATAGGGAGTCTGGATTTGGAAGCCTGCAGTAATAGTAATTCTACATTTCTCAAATCTCTATTTACATGCTTTGTTGCCACAAGAGCTGTGTCAATCATCTCTCATATGAAGTCAAAATACGCTCTTAGTGATTCTCATTTGCTGTGTATTATGTGATACACCTCACACAGCTTGTCATGTAAGAGTTAGTATCTCATTCAAGCCAGTTATCTTTGCCAATACCAAGAAATAAGCACACCAGCAGAATGGGTGCAACTATTTTCAGCAACTATTTTGATAACATAAAGTGTCATCTGGTAGCACTTACTTTTCTCCAGCAGTTGCACTGGAAGTTGGAAACTGACTTTGACTTGACACTCAATTACTGTTAATTAAAATTAACTGACATAAGATTAACTACTATTAACAGAAACTGCAAGCAAAATTAAATCTCCATATTTCCCCCCTATAAAGCTATTAAGAAGCAGTTCTTCTCTTTGAACACCCCTACTCAAAAGAAATGTAAAAAAAATAAGAAATAAACTTCCTCCATTTTAATGTTATATGTTCCTTCTCTGTGGATCACCAGTGAAGAGTTTGTCTGTGGAAATAAAATAACTGGCATAAAAATATCCCAAACTTGTAGGTAAGATCAGCAGTCTTACCTTCACTATTTTGATGGCTTTTAAGGTTAAATTGGCTGATAGATTGAAAGCACCACACAAGCATGGTCTGATACAGTACGTATCAGCCTATATTACAAATAATATTGCATAGGCAGTTACCTCCACTTAGTTTCAGTTTTAGAACAACTACAAAAATATTAAAAAATGGCTTTTTTCAAAGTTACTTTTTCTAGCTCCAAATTTTTTTATAAATTTATACTTTTCCTAACACTTAACTTTTCAGCTTTGTAACAGTTTTTTAATACTGCGCTCCAAAACAGTAATGCAGTCCCTTAGGTGGAGGGAGGGATAAGTTTTTCACTGCTACCTATCATGTCATACCATACCACGTAGTTCGTATCATTATAGATTCCTTAATCCTGTGTTTAAAAAAAATAAAAATAATCTTTTTCATGTGATGTAATCGTTTGGATCCAGCTTTCGCACCGAATGTTCAAACCTTAGAGTTTGTAGCCTCTCCCCCGCCGCTCCCCATGAACACAAGGGAAAGGGAGAAGGGAAAAGCTACCGAAAACACCGAAATGACCAAACCAAGGCTGTATAAAAATATATATATATTTATTTACACCTATACACAATTAGAATACTATGTACACAGAAAAAGGGACCCCCCCCAAAGGGAAAAGGGAAAGGAAAAACTCAAAACAGATATGCACAATCAAAACCCGGGAGCAACCAATAAAGAACTAGCAAAAGAAAATCTTACAACCCTCCTTGAGATAGCAGAATCATGCCAAACGACCGCTGGCACTCTCCGCCGCCCAAGGTCTACAAGAACTCACCAGGCCTCACTCCTCCACACGAGCAGAACCAACAGCAGAGAACCTGCCCTCGATCCACTGGAAGGGAAAGAGGAGGAGAGACTTCTCCCCCTTCTTATTTATACTCTGGTTTACTTAAAAAATCATATGGAATACTGGGAACATGGCCACTTCCTCAGTTACAACCTGGTTACCAAGGAAGGCCTAGAATCAAAACGACTACATGTGATAGGCCAAATATGGAATTCTCAATGATTTTCTTTGAACTTTGGAAATACTCCATGCTAAACAATATCCTTATAGTGAAGACCTAGTTGTTATCCTTCTATTAATGAAATCATTTACATTATACCCTCTAGGGCTTTTATTTCAGTTAGCTGGTAAAACTAACTATTTGAGACTTGTAAACATACCCACGAAGCTTAACTCATCATTTTCTCAGGAGACAGGAAAAAACTTATTCCTCTACACATATATATTCCAATTCCACATATGTATTTCCAATTTATATTCAAATCTTTTTTCCCTTCACAAGATATTCTTAATCAGGAATTTGCACAGCAGAATAATTAAATCAATGAGAGAATTTTGTCAAAACTAAAGGTAGGCATACTTTTAATAACTTCTAGAAGTACTCCAAGAGATTTACAGAAAGTTCCTCTTCACAAAGTACAAACTCATCTTAAAACAGAGTGTTACCCTGAGAATACATGCTATGCAGGAAGTGGATTTAAAGCAGAAAATCCGTAGATAAAATACAATATGTATTTGAATAAAATAGTTGCTTTTGAGTGCAGTAAGAAATGATTTTTTTTGTTCTAAGCAACGTTTCTCTTTTCAGATAATCTGAGACATCTAAGCAATCTGCATAGATACAGAAGTTTCTGCATCCAGAGAGAATCACCTGCACGATTAGACTTTCTCACGGATATGCTTTTTTTCTTCTTATTTCTGTCAGCTGAATGCATAGTGTTTTCCAACTGTCATTAATAAGACAATCCAGGAAAGCAGTTGTCAAGTTTTGTGACAATCTTCATTTCTCACCTCCTTGACATACTTATTTCCCTGTTCTGATAACCACATTTCTGTATTTTATCTCAAGATTTTTTGTACTTGAGATGTTTACTTTAAAATCAAAGCATGCAATCCTTGACAATCTTATCTCAAACCTCTTCAAGTCCTATGTTTATCCAAGATGTAAATCAAGGAGGTTTTGATTTTAAATCAATTTTTGGCTTTTAACCAGTGCTAATTTTTACAGAAATTTTTCATCATTCAGATACCATCAAATCTGCCACTGTGGCAGAAATGTTTTCTTCGTGCATTTTCCCATCCTTTCCCCTTTTAATATAGTCATACCTGGCCACTGGCCATATGACTTTCCAGACAACCCATAACTTACCTCCTATGAAGGAAGCAGAAATAAATGCAACCACTAGATTTGCTGTATGCTATTAAAAACAATTACAGTAATTGAATCAGGACAGGAACTATAAACTTTCAATGTCCTTTTAAATCTAGCTGGTAGTCTACTTTCTGCAAAAATCATCCCTTAAAAGAATACAAAAAACCCCCTTATAACTAAACTGAGATTTCCAAAGCAATGTTTTTATGGAAGAAGGAGAATTTAGTGTGGAGAAATAAGATAGAGAAAGGAGCACAGAGCACTGAACTCTGTACACAGATGTCTCCCAGATAGTGCAGTTAAGCACATTTTTCCCACTGAAGAATTTCTGAACTAGTATATCGCCTAGGCATTTTTCTTTCTGACACTTAAACTTTCAGGCACCTGCGATTTTTCTAAGGTTATGGACAACATAACCAGAAAAACCCTTCTGAACATTAATGTACTATAAATGACCTTCCAAGAAGCTTCCAAATGTGATAACATAACATTGCAGAGGTGCATCTGGTCTCAGAGTGCTCTCTGTCAGAGCTGGAATCCATTGCTTCAGTATCCATTCCATGACAGGAGTCATGGCTAGTCTGAACTTGCAGAACATAGTTTGTCACATGACACCAAAATGTCACTATATTTGCACTAATTTCATCTTGGTTTACTTGGAATGTAATAAAGTTTCAGTCTTGAAACTGCTGCCATGAATGAGCAGTAAATGCTTTCTCTCACTTAAAACAAATAGCTCATATTTTGTTGGGGATCTTTAATAAGTCTAGAGGACAGATTTAGTAAGTCTTAATTATTATCCTTTTTATAATTCTATCTGATATCTTCAAGCTTCCTTCTCAGAAAATAAAGATGCATTATAGCTTTGCTGGAGAATCTATTCTGTTCTTTTACTTAAAAAATGAATTCATTTTATTGCTACATTACTAACTAGCAACTAAATATTAACTGGAAATACAGCACTGTGAATAAATACCCAAGTATTCTCTAGAGTTAATAAATACCATTCTTTAATAAACTATAAGCAATGACTTCTAAATTGTTTCTCTCTCTATGCAAGTCAATTACCTCTTTCTTTTAAAAATAAATCATGTGCTATCAAAGGGAACATAGGTTATACTATGAAGTTTTCCAAATAATCAATAGTAATTCTTACATATGCACTTTCCCACTTTAACACGCCATGATGGAAAGATCTGTATTTTTGGTCTAAATCAGATGTAATTAAATTTGTATGGGTGTGGCAATGCTTCCTCTTTACTCATCACTGGTGAGGTCATATCTTGAGTGCTGTGTCCAGTTCTGGGCCCCTCAAGAAAGACATTGAGGTGATGGAGTGAGTCCAGAGAAGGGCAACAAAGCTGGTCTAGAAAGCAAGTCATGAGAAGCAACTGAAGGAGCTGAGGTCATTCAGTCTGGAGAAAAGGAGGCTCAGGGGAGATCTCAGGAAAGATACTGACCTGAGTAGTCAACCTTGAAAGGATGTTGTGGCCAGGTGGGGGTCAGCCTCTTCTCCCTGGCAACTAGTAACTGGACAACAGGAAATGGCCTCGTGCTGTCCCAGGGGAGGTTCAGGTTGGACACTAGGAAGAATTTCTTCACTGAAAGGATGGTCAGGCATTGGATCAGGCTGTCCAGGAAAGTGGTGGAGTCACCATCCCTAGGGGGTTTCAAGACATGACTGGACATGACACTCAGCATTATGGTCCAGTTCACTTGGTGATTAGTTCAATCAAAGGTTGGATTCAATGATCTTGGAGGTTTTTTCCAACTTTAATGATTCTATGATTCACCCACTGAAATATAAAGCTAATTTCTGAAAATTCTTTACTCTGGCAGCAGTCCAAGGAAAAAAAAAAAAAAGTATGTTCTCCATAACTGTTGCTAAAGGGAAAACAATTACTACTCTTCTAAGGACATCAGCAGAAACAGAAGCAATAAAAATTCATCTTCTACAAACTCAAATATCTTGCTGAGAATGAAGTTTATTAGAAAACCTAATGGGCTGTTATTACTTTTGTTGCTGTAAGGTTTGTGTGCATCTGTTTATTTTTAATATTAATTTTTGCTAAGCACTGTATATGCACATGGGAAAAAGCATGATCCTCATCATCAAAGAAGTTGACCTTTAATACAAACTACTAGAAAAATTTCAACAGGCTAGAGGTGAGATGAGAAGACACAGAAATAGAAACAAAGGTATTTTACAACATGATAGTGGGTGATACAGCAGTTTCATTAGTACAAACTGAAGCAAGGAGGAAAAGTTCCTTAGCATAAGTCTCTTTAGCACATTTACTGTATTAGACACTGATGTCTCCACTACCCAGAGAGGCCCACCTCACTTCCTGCAGGAAATTCTTCCACTATTAAAGACAGCAATGAAGACAGTTAGCTCAAAGTAATCTTTTTATGCTATCTTAGCCCAGGTGATGAAGCATAAAACTGAGAATAAGAGTTGAAAACAAACAAAAAAACCCCTTACAAATAAAAGATTGGTATTTTAATGTTTGCTGCATTTAGGGGCTTCATTTAGGGGCCTGGTTTAGTAGTAAAACACCAGGATATTGATTGCTGCTCTTCTAGTGTTCTGAATCATAATCAAACATAGACACATGATTAAGTACGAAATTCCATCAAGAACTTTACAGAAAATTCCCTTAATGATAACTTTTATACTACAGTATTACAGTGCCAAACAGTTCTAATTTAAAGCACTTCCCAAATCCCCAGCATTGTTGTCAGTATGGGATTGAACAATTAAAGTCACTGAAACAACATTAGTTCCATCCCCACATCAGTGACACTTTGTGCATGCAGAACATCTGGCATTTATGATACATAATTACAAAGGGACACAGAAACCCATAAGGCACTTTAAAGGGAAATGTAGTTACAGCATTAACTATGGAAGGCGTCCATACTTTATTCCTTCAAAGAGCCAATCAAGTATTAATTAATTCTCAGGATCCTGAGAGACAATAATAATAATAATCTAGTCACTTTGCACAGAAAGCTTGATAGAAAGTAGTGTAGCCTACGCAGGATTTTCCGATATTTTGCCTGGGACCTTATCCTCAGGAAATAAAAGATTATAGTAGGATCCCTAAAGGCTGCCTCTGACTTAGAAAACATACATGATACAGATGTGGAGGTCTTATGTTGGGAAATGTCTTATTTTTCTCTGTCATCTTCCCCTTCAGTCCTTCCCAATTTGAGCAATAATTCTTAATGGATTAAATACAGAAGAAGGAATTAGAAGACCAATGTTTGACTATTGTCAAACTATTAACTATTGTGTTAATATAAAAAATTAATTTCCCAAAACAGTTTTCCTCTTGAGAAAACAGGAATAACTGTTTGACACCTTTCACCTTTGGGGCTTTGAGCATCAGACTATGGTTATTAGATAATATGAAAACTTCAGATAAAATAATACAAAGAATTCAGATAACCTAGGTCATGCAACTGGAAGATAAAATTCAGGCTAGTGTTCAGAAGATGGCATAGCTGTACCTTTTGCTTAGTCCTCTCTGGGGACTTTCAGTGTCAGAATACTGATCATATCTTCCTATCTTTAAGTAGAATTCCTGTAACTTTCCCTCATTCAATATACAACTAAAGATACCGACCAGAGAGCGTCATGCTAATGCACCAAGTTGACTGTAGAGTATACACAAAGAACTTCAGTTAACACTGATATCGATCTCTTGCCAGAGCTGCCGGGCTGATTGACAACAAGAAGTCAAAACTAGATCTCTTCTGCAGTGACGCTGCATAGAGGTACACTGACAGTGCAGATTACTAAATTTGCTGGGTCTTTGTGCACTATAAAACTAGATGTTCTGAAATATTAGCAGCAGCTTGGGTGAGAATCAGTCTTTCTGCTTTTAGTTGTGTAAAACACATGCATCTACATATACTCCAAGGTAGTGGTGTGAGGTGCACCTCTAAATGTTGCCTGCCATCCTGTTCTATCTGGGGAGTAACCTTTAAAAATGGTGTCTGAAAACCACCTATCTTATATTCCAGTAGTTATAACTGGTAGATTCTAAACCAGAAAAATGGACTGGACTGAAATATTTTCTTGTACCTTCTGGTAGTTATTGCATCCTCTTCTTTAGAATCTGTGTTAAACCTCTCAACCAATATGTCACAGAAGAAACCCAGAAGCCCCGGTGTTTATGATTCACTTGGATTTAATGGTACATGCTCTTCATCTGGGAAATCAAGCTATATGTTCATAGACATTGTAGAATGCAACCCAGCAAAGACAGGAGACCTTTACACACAGACGAAACCACCAGCTGGACAAGTGTTACAATCTGTTTAAATGTTGCAGAAAGAACTTCAGATTTGAGTATTCCCCAAGCAAAATTAAAACTCAAATAAAGTTATCTGTTGATACCAAAACCTGATATTTTTATTTTATTAATTGTAAGAGATGAAAAGAGAAAGAGGGAAAAATAAGAAAAGGTTGGAAAAAGCTATTACTTTTAGAAGCATAGGAAAGGTACTACCAAAAACTACCTTTCCGCTGAGACAGTGGGGGGGAAGGAGCAGTTTCTGCCCTTGTTTTTTTCTTTCTCTGCCACTTTTCAATATTATCTCTTTAACTTTTGGGGTTCTTAGCAGCTTAGTTCTCTGGAATGCAGCCAGGATGCGTGGTTCTGCCACTCACATTTGAGCCGTGTTTCAGGCCGTGCAGGATTCCGATCCTCGATCCTTGGTAAGCAGAACCTTTCAGCCCTCAGAAATATGGTAAGGGTAGAAAGACAAGGTATAACTCACTCAAGTGGCATGGTGGGTGTCGGTTCTTCTTCAGGCCAGCAGAATTTCAGTCTCTGGTGGCAGGCAAGCAGCATGCGGTGGTGGAGAAAAGGTGAAGGGGAGGTGGGGAGAGAGATGCGCAGCTATGGTAACCGGTTCTCTCCTTTCCTCTCCCTAGGTTTTCCAAAATTTTTCCTCAACTTTTATAGTGTTTAAAGGAGGTTGTATGTGGTTTTTTGGCACATAGCCCTATTCAGATATTCAAAGAGATATCGTAACCATAAACAATAGCAGGATCTTTTGTCAGGAAAACTTCAGCAGGAAGCTCTGGTAAGGGTTTCTGGCAGGAAGGCAGACAGAATTTTTGGTAGGAAGTTTTAACATGCAGAAACAATGGCAGAACACTTTTTTTCATAGCATTTCTATATTATCTGGTTGTTAGAACAAGCACTAAAATTCTTTGTATGTATGTTGCTCTGGATAGCAGTCACACAATTTTCTTTACCTGGTTTATTGTGAAATTAATTAAAAAGTGCTAGCTTGGAAAAAAAAGCTATTCTGATCAGAAAGTATTTCTTGTCACTTTTCTTTAACATGTTTTGGTGGAGCTTTTTTCATGTCTGCTGAATAAAACTGGAAACTAAAAACCAGTGTGTCAATAACAACCAAAAAAAATCTAATTTTATAAATTAACTTCTCTTCAAAAGGTAGTTATAAGCCAATCTTTCTATCAGTATATAGTTTGTACTGGGAAATATTATCTTTGAGAACAGGATACAAGTTTTTCCATGGGACTGCACACAGCTAAGGAATAACTCATACTTAGGGAAAAATATCTACAGACAATAAAGCCTCCTGGCAAAAAAGTAAGATCTTAATCCTCAAAGCGTTAAATTATCTGCATTGTTTTTAGACAAATGTGAGAATACTCTGAGTAATGTAATATTGTGGGAATACCCCTTGCATTTCAACATATTGGTTCAAGCTCAGCAGCAGTAGTACCATTCACTCAGGTTCACGTGAGTGAAAAATGAGGCTTACAGTCAGGTATCTTCAAAAAAATCATCGAGATAGACTCAACAAGGTTCCTCATTCTTTGTCTGCCTTGGCATGTCGTGCACAAGCAGCCTGTTCTGTGATGAAGAGGAAAATGTGGAAGCAGTCAAACAGCAGAGGAATGGCAACAGTTGCAGGTGAGCACAGCCCTAGCTCCTGAGTGAAGTCAGCGAGCAGTGTTAGAAATGAAGCCCAAAAGACTTGTTGCATGACAGTACTGTCAGAGTGTGAGACGTAGCTTGTTAGGTTGACTGATAGACAGATTGTATATTTTTCTCCATATGAGGATAACAAGTTCTGTATTTTCTTTCAGGTAAAAGATGCCTTCCTGTCAATTAACTGAAAGATTACTTAGCTCACATTGACTGAAGTTTTCATTTCTGTGCCAAAAAACCATATAGAGAAGCTCTCTAACAGGGAAGTTTGGTAAGAATAAATGAAACTACGCATGAATGAGATTTGCAGGATCACCTTCCTTCCTCAACTAAAACCGGTGAAAGACCCCAATATTCTCATTAATCCTGTCAATTCATATTTTGTCCCCATACTAAAATACTGAAGAAGCCACTAACTCTCTCATAAAAAGATATCACCCAATCAGAATGTAGGAGAAGAAAATGGAAGATTTTGGTGAGGAGGGAAAAATAGGAGGACTTTTCACTCAAGGAAGCTTCTGCAGTTAGGGAAAACCTAGTATGGGAGAGAATTCTTTCTCATGAATAGCTCTATGTATATTTTCTCTGCCTGACTCCCAGAGAAGTGACTCCTCTGTTGCAAGAAGAGACAAAGCTTTCACAGACGTGCCTAAGACCCCTGCTGGGAGACAGGTAGTCCATGAAACACGGTGTTGAAGACCAAGGTATTGATATAAAAGCACCAGAATGGGGGTGGGGGGGATTAAGGATGTGTGTGTTTCTGCTGCTTACACTTTTCACCTGCTGTGATTTTTTGCAGTGCATTTTAGGGTTTCCAGCTTTGGAATAAACTTTCCTTAATACCATTAGCTGTGGTTTTATTCTCTGGGGTACCTGTGTGCATATCAATTCTTACCCAGACATTCACATAAGTAGTGCTAAGCCAACTGTAGAATTATAAGTGGCAAGTTTAATTTTGTCATGCAGCTGGCAAAGGCAGAAATTGTTTAGAAAAAATACAGGATTGCAGAATCATTATTGTTAGTAAATGCTAGGACAGTTTCTGAGTTCCTACATACCATAAATAAATAAGCAACTGTGAATCAGGAAGCTTAAATTAGCATTAAACACATCCAAGGGCTGAGGGCTGCAACCTCACTGCCTTCTGCTTATTAGGTTGATTGTGACTTTTATTCTATTTGTTAATTTCATTTCATTTTGCATAAAATTATAATTTAAAACCCACAGCAATCACATACAGCGTATTATTGTTTAAAATATTAACTGGCAGTTATTTGATCCAAACGCAAGTTATGGTACTACAGGATTAATTATTTGTGAGTGCTTTCCATTCACTTTAAGGAAACATTTTATTGTAGACCAAACTGCATAAGAGACAGTCTAACTTGAGATGATATTGCTTACAAAGATTTGTACAAGATTACTTATAAGACACTGCACTGATGAAAATATTTCTTTTCTGGTCACAATTGTTCTAAATAAAATATGATTCTCACTGTTACTTTTCTATATTTCCAGTTTATAGACCTTCTTTTTACTTAATTTCTTCTTTCTGTACTGTTCTAAATCTTGACTGAGGTTGTGGAGTCTCCATTCCTGGAGGTGTTCAAGGCCAGGCTGCATGGGACTCTGAGAAACTTGGTAGTGTGAGGTGTCCCTGCCCATAACAAGGGGATTAGAACCGAATGATCTTTAAGGTCCCTTCCAACCCAAAAAATTCTATGATTCTATGACCTTATTTGTCTTCTCAGACAGGTAACCTACTACATTGTAATTTTAGAAGAGTCCTCTAGGAGATTAGATAATCTTACCTAGCAATTTTTTTTTTAATTTTTTTTTTTAACTAAGACCTACCTAGAGAATAGACCTAAAATGGGACACCATGGGACAACCAGCTATCAAAAGCAACTTCATTTTAAGGATACACACTGTGCTGGGCTTGACTGGGAAGGAATTAACTTTCTTCATAGCAGCTCTGCATTGGGTATTTGTTCTTCATTGATACTTGGTTTTAGTGGGGAGAAGGCAGAGTAATTCCCTACAGGTACTGCAAATGATGCACTTGATTGAACAGTCATTTAGGGTTATGTGCATGTAAATAAAGATGAACGAGATTCATTAAATACCCATGGAAGCTAATTCATTGCTTAATGTATTTTTAGTTCACTGCAGGATCAGCTGGGCCAATGGAACCCCTGTTAAAGGTATAAAATGTTCAGCTTCATCATTTCCACTAATTTCAGGGATCAAAAGAATGGTGACACCATAGTAAGGTAGTTCTTAGAGTCTCCTTTGTAACATGTGGAGAGAATTAGGAAATCTGAAAGAATAATTCACAGAATCACAGAATATTCTGAGTTTGAAGGGACCCATGAGGATCAAGTCCAACTCTTCTGTGAATGGCCCATACAGGGATCAAACCTACAAGGCATCATTAGCACCACACTCTAACCAACTGAGCTAATCTCAGGGTTCTTTTCAAAAATAAATTAATTACAGATGATACAAACTCCCCTAGTAGAGCTTCTCTTTCATGACTAATTTAGACTAGATGCCAGAAGGCTTACATTAGCGAAAATAAATTCCATCCAAAGTCAACTCTTCAGTTTCAGATCAGACAAGTTTGGGTTTATCAGTAGCTCAACATAGGGATGCAAGAAGCAAAATGTCAGACTAAATCTTCAAGTTTAGAGAGTAAAAATTTAAAATTTATAGAAATTAGGCTGTACATTTTACCAGAGGTTGGCCCTAGTCATGACTGTAATCATGAAGCCACCATGAAATTCCTACTGCCCTCATCCACCCAGGTTGAAAACAGACAGACATGTCAAGTGGAGTTGTCCATTAGCTCAAATGGGAGCATTAGGACATTTAAGGGTAAGCACCTGTGTGTGTGCCATCTTGGATCATGATCAAAGCATTCTCCAGATTGCCTGATGGCTTCTTTATCTATGTTCCAGACTTACTGAATGGACTTTTAGGTTTGGGTAAAAAATGGTCACATTTAATTTTTCTTAACCAAAAACAAATGTTGCATCTTCTGAGATTATTTAACTTAAAGGAGCTATGCAAACTTCTTACTGTCTGCTGTCTCATTTTAGCCTTCATTTACAACAGTATGAAAAGACATTTTCTTTTTCTTAAGGAAAAAAGAGACATAGTAATAAAACATGTTAAGGACCAGATATAACAGCCTTTGAAATCAGTGGGAGTTTCTCTATTGACTTCAGATTTACCAATTAAAGAGTTCTCTCTTCAATAGCAAAAAGATTTGAATGTCTATAATAAATTAATTCTACTGAAAACAATGGCACAATAACTGTTTACTTGTCTAAAATGAATTATTCTTAGCCTCTGCGATATAAAAAATTCCAATAATCAACATGTACATATACAGATATACAAAATGCACAAATGTGTGTAGTAACTAAAAATTAAATTATAATTTAGCAGATGTAATGACATGTAAGTATTAATAACTTCACTGAAAAGTCTGATGAATACAAAAGCTCTCACATTATAATTATTCTTGGAAAGGAAGTATTGTTAATCTGTTGAGCAGCTGATGACACAGAAAATTATAAATAATGGAACCACTGCACAAATTAATTCTAGATTAGGACAGAATAGTTTGTATTTAATAACAGGAAGACCATTTTTAACAGAATTGTAGAATGGTTTGGGTTAGAAGGGACCATTCTATTGGAGATTGTTCTAATTATTAGACTTCTTTTCTCTCTCATGATCCTCAATTTTTTAAAAAGAAGTAATCTTTTTCTAAATGAAGCTAGGTGCTGGCCAGCAACATCCTACAAACACCACATCATCTGAATACTGATGAAAGCTCTCTTTTGAAAAAGTTTTAAGGCTGTGAAAGACTAATGGGACTCCTTTCAAAATGTAGAGTAATAGAAAATACAAAATTGTAAAGTAATACAAAATTGCCTGTGCAATTTTAGGCAATTGAGTTTGTGGTATTTATATTGATTTGTTATGTATAATTAGTGATTATTATAATGGTTAAGCTAATTTTGAGACACTTTTTTTTATGAGTCCAATCTACTTCTCATATGTAGAAACATAACTGCTGGAAAAGAAACCTAAGGAGACTAGGCTGCCATTATTGATCATATTTGGCAAAGAAAATTCATCATTGCTGTATCAAACAAAATATGCCAGCGGATTCTATATTTGGCATTTTTAGTAAGTGTCATTAATACTTGTATCACCACCATCATCTTCCCATGTCTTTTAGTAACACACTAAATATGGCACATATGAAACATATTTTGCATATAAACTCCAGGAAAGGGCATAAAATACAAGTTTATCTTAACCTTCAATTGGCATCATTATTTCTGTTTAGTTGTCAGTTCCTTGAAGAGACAAATTGAAACAATTACTTGTATTAATCATGGCAAGAAATTCTAAGACATCCCATAGGAGAACCATTTTTTTCCTTATTGGCTTTTTGTACAAGCTGTATTGGCAAAGTCATTTCACAAGTTTAATGGATGACTCCAGCTTGTAAAATGCATTGGTCAAGGTAGGTCATACAGTGAAGTATTACAGAAATGGAACCAGACAGGTTCAGTAACTGGAGTAGTTAAATAAAAATGACAAAAAGGCTGTGTGTTTACCCTTGCTTTTTATGCCCTCAATAAATATTTTTTGTGTCATAGGAAATTTAATGCTATAATGCAGTCAAAAGATCAGGCTTTAATTACTGCAGTACCTTCTGGTCAAAAGTTACATTACATTGTAATTTGTAAAACCTGTCATCAAAACCTTAAGGTACCTGATGAAGACTGAAGTTGTGCCATCATAGACGGTGAAATAATTTCTGTCCAAAAACAAGACATGTGAAGTGTCTGTAGCAGTCGCATTAAAGGAATTAGAAAAAACTCTTTCATTTTAAAATAAAAAGCATTATAATGGAAGCTGTCAGTTAACAACTAGCTATTAAAACTGAATCCAGTGGTCTGCTTTTATCTCAAGGTTTGAGATAAATTGTAATGATATTGTAATGTGCTTCTGAATGCAAATTTACTATCATTAAAAAAAAACCACTGAAATTCACGTGTCATCATGTAAAGGTAAGTGATTAACAATAAAAGGTACTTTGAGGTCTAACAGATAGCACCTTTTTTTTGAGCTTGGATTAGCCATTTACACTTTCTGTTTTGAATCAGGATTTGGTTGTTCACCATTGACAGGGGCATTGAGTGCCCACTAACCCTGAAAACTTTGCTGTCTCACCTGAGGAATTTAGCTTTAATCTGTCATTGATTTAAAGTCCGCTGATATCTTTGAATATTTCTACATAGGCAGGGGGCAGATATATATATATGGTTGTTCTTACCCATGCACTAATCTGCTAAAAACAAGCCAATTCACTACCATTCTCACAGTATCACAGTGAAGTTCATGAAGTCTTTAAAGAGCTATCAGTCTATTATTTGGGTCTGCATTAGTGCACTACAAATCTTTCCAACTGATCCCAAATTTTCTTCAGTAAATTCAAAATGCATACAGTGCCCTGTGTTTGTCCTTTCTTTCCCCATGTAAACAAATGCTCTCTTAACACTGCTCTTCATAGCCCTGCTCTGCTCTACAATCCTGTCTTCTGCCCTGGCTTCCCAGAAGGACAGAGATGCTCTGGAGGGGTAGTGCAGCAACACAGGTGTGCCTGGTGACAACCAGGAGCATCACACAGGGATGAACTGGGAGTAGGGTGCCAGAATTAGATGCTGCCAATGATCAAAGTGCTTGAGGAATACTACTTTGAGGTAAGCATTCTTTCCCCTTGACATTCCTGAGCAGTGTAAATACACTTAGTAAAGCAAGAATTCATGCAACCTGGAAGAAAATATGAACATACAAAACTGGGGTTTTTTCAATGTTTACAGTAAAACATTTTAAGCACTAGGCAGAAAAACACACCAAACACTTCAGAAAATGTTCATTATGTTGTAGAGTAAGTAATCACATTGACAATTAATGAAATAAAACTGCAGTTTAAAGGAAAGAAAACTGGGCTTGTGATAAAAAGGGATGAAAAGAATAATATCACATTAAGATGCCCTTTCAATTCAGAAGTTACTTCACAACAAAGTGAAAGGACTCTGCCAACAAGGCTTTCAAAGTTAAGTAAATCTACTTGTGTTTGCTGTTTTAATTTAGTACGTCAGTATTTCAAAGAAACCCTGGAGATAAGCAAGCTGGCAGGAAAATGAAGGAAGCAGTGGTGGGGAGAGAAGTGAGAGAAGGGCTTGGACCTGAATTACTCTTGGCATTTACAGGTTGTGAGTAATGTTAATAAAAATTACAGCTGCAACAATGATGACTCTCTGTTATAATACATACTGTCAGGAGCAGCCTCTTCGGTGACCTCTGGTAATATGATTCTGCTGGTGGATGCTTGTGAATTTGCTGAGGAAGCAAGTTAAAGCTGCAGAAATGGCAAGCCATCCCTCATTCCCCAAACAGAAATCTGGCACTGAACAGAAGATTCAAAAACTACAACATACATTGCGCAACAATAAATAAGAAAATAAAAAACTTTTCCCTTATGAGAGGAATGCTTCTATTCTGTGGAAGATAAGGGTCATGATAACACATAACCACAGAGTCTTTGTCTAACAGATCAATGACTATTCTTTTGGCTGTGTGAAAATGTCTTTTGTCCACAGGAAAACTGCTGAATGAACAAAACGATTGGAAAAAACGTTGCCTTTTACATGCTGGAAGCAAACACAGTAATTTATTGCTCATACCTTTTGTTATACCTTCTTCAGCAATAGGACTCTATATTTCATCTTCAGCCCACATCTAAAAGTACAAATGCAGCTATTATCTACAAGCATTTGTTAGAAAAATACAACATCTAATTACAACAGCAAAAAGACGCTATATTTATAGTTCTTCTGGAGTATGGCTTTATAATTTCAATAACACTTTGAAAAGAAAAAAAGACAGCTGCTTACCTTAGCCACTAATCCTGAAGAAAACGTTTTTTGTCAGAGTAATACACAGTAAAAAGTAACTAATCATTAACACTCCACCAGTCTAGTTGCTAGATCTGTAACTACCACTTTCCTGGGGTTTCTGCCTAATAGAAGCTGTATTCATCATTTCATTTGTTCCTGAAGTACAGCAAAATAGTCGAAGACGCTGTGTTTATGTGTAAAAGAGAGTCAGCTCCCTGTTGTGAGCAGGCTGGTTCCTGCCTGTTACAGTAAAAAAAATAGATAAGCATTGTTTAAAAACTTATTTTAATATTTACATTTTTTTACTGCTTCTTTTCCTTCTTCTCTCCACAAAAACATTGAGAAAAGTATTTTTAGTTCTACGTGAATGTGGGAAGTAATGTATGGGCATAACAAGAGCCATGGTTTAACCATTATTTGTATCCCATCTACTTCTTTCACACAGAATTTGTCTCTGTTGCACTGAAACTATTCACATAGATTTTGCACTTAGAACTAAAGAAGACATTATTTTTTTCCATTACTACTCTTGGCAAACTTCAATGGTCTTGTCTTGAATTTTACCTAATATTAGAAACCAAATTTTTAAAAAATGTTACATGTTAAAAAAATCAATGTGTATTAAACAGAACACCCGAAGTCCTTAAAAGTTTCTATTAGGTTTTGAAATCAGGAGCCTTTCTCATGTATAATGTGAAACAATAAATTAGCAAACCCCTCCATCTAGTGACATTTGTCATATCTGTAATTTCCTAAAGTAACAGATAACGTTATCACAACCTCTTCCAAATTTTTTCTCTTCTTACTTTGTTGACAAAGCCAACAACATTGTTTTGGTGTGAGGAGCTACATAGGAATTAAAAAAAATTGACTTGGATGTGCAGAAGAAACTTAGCAAAGGTTATGGAATCTTCCAAAATAGTCTTTGAACATTTAACACAATCAAATTTTTCAGGTGTCTGTTTCAAACTATCCTGTTATGACTTTAAAATGTTATAGATCTTTGCCTAGCTCCTGGTGATAAATAATCTGACTACTACAGCTGGAAACTAGATCATATAATTAATTGCCAAGCATGGATCTTCACATGTACAGAGAGAAATGCCAGTTTTATTTTGGTAAAGAGCAAGAGCTTTCAGCTTTCTCCTGGAAGTGTCTTTATTACCATTGGCATTTATCAGTTAAACCTATTACTTCCATGTCTAAGCACCCCTCGCCCCAAAAAAGTTGACTCATTCAACTAGAGAAGGTACTTCTAGAGCCCAAAATTTTATGTGTTCTCTCTAATCTAAATAAGCAAGATGTTTGTCAGGAGTACAAACAGAACAGAATGGTAAGAGTCACATCACAACAGTTCAGAGTTCGAAGTTGGTAATCTTTGGAAAAATAATCTCCATGAATTCTGGGAGAAGCTAAAGAGTAATGTGAAGGGAAACAGTGAGAAGTTGATAAAGCAGGGATGAAAACTGGCATAAGTGAAACCTGGTGGGATGAAACCTGTGACTGGAGTGCCCTGTTGGATGCTTATAGGATCTTCGGGAGGGATAGGCAGGGCAGAAGAGGCAGAGGGGTGGCACTGTATGTAATAGAAGGGTTAGAATGTATGGAGCTCTCAATTGGCAATAGCAGAATTGAGAGTCTCTGGGTAAGAATCACAGGGCTATAGACCTCCCAGCCAGGATGATGACAATGATGTCTTATTCTTTGAGGAACTAAGGGACACAACTGCCCTTTTCCTTATGGGACACTTTAACTTTCCAGAAATTAACTGCGAGCAACATACAGCTGGTAGAATCCAGGCAAGAATAGTCCTAAAAACCTGGATGACAGCTCTATGGAACACGTCCTAACGGAGCTGACTCAGAAAGATGCCCTCCTTGATCTGCTGCTTGTCAATAGAGTGGATCCTGTGAGCAAAGCGGAGATTGATGGCCATCTTGGCCACAATGACCATGAAGAGATCGAGTTTAAAATCTCTATTGACAGGGGGAAAAGTGCCAGCAAAACCTCAGCTCTGGACATGAGAAGAGCAGACTTTGGGCTGCTCAGGGAACTAGTAATTAAGGTCCCCTGAGAAAATGTTTTTGTAGCTGCTGGGGTCCATCAGTGCTGGTCCCTTTTCAAATATCACCTCCTACGGGCACGGGAACAGGCAATTCCCAAGTGTTGGAAGACAAACAGGGGAGGCAGAAGGCCAGCTTGGCTGAGCATGGATCTTCTCTTGGAAAAAAGGCAAAAAAGGAAGGTGTATGCCCAGTGGAAGCAAGGTCAAGTAATATGGGAAGAATTCAGAGATGTTGCTTGCTGTTTGGCTGAAAGAAAAAGACAGTAAGAGCCCTAGAAAACTACAGTGACCCTGTGTACACATGCACACATACGGTACCATCTCAACAGGTAATGGAAATCAATGTATTTGTTCCCATGTGAGGAATGCACAATTGCCTCAGCTTTTTGAAAAAACTTTACTGAATTAAAAAAGTCATATTATTTTTCAGATGTGTTAGATACACAGGAAATTTTTTTTCAGAGTTAAAATTCTATTAAGTACCTGAGGAATAAGTACCTTGCATTTTGATTGGGACTTAAACCACCATCTATATTTGAGTAAGTTGCCTTAGACTATCTTTGCAGTCAGTGGAGAGAAGTTGGCATTTCTAGGCCACACTTTATCTTATCTTAAAATAGCTGTCTAAAGCGGGTCAGACAAATTGTGCCCTTGCCCTTGCAGTGCCTTTTATTCCCCACTGACTATAAAAAGCATGACTAGCTCAGAGGTACATGTCTACACTGTAGACATTTACAGGTAGGTGATAAATTCCATGCTATATGATTTATGATGAGCTGACTGATGGTCAAGGAAGGATGAGTTCCAGCTGAATTCTTGCCTGCTCCAAAGCTGGATCATTTATAGGGTTGCTCAGCAAAGCGGATACTGCTGTATCTCTAAGGGATTGAACTCATGCTGTAGCCTTAAATTCTTGACACTTGAACAGGCATTCAGACCTTACTTATTCATAGACCTGGTGGAAATGTGGTCATCTCTGAAACCATCCATGCTTTTGAAACACTCCTTGGCAGATTTGACTGAATGAACTCATAGATTCAAAAGCTATTAGAGGAAGATCAATAATGGCAGGTGCAGTTAGCACTGCTACATAAGTGTCTGAGGGAAAACATGATAAAAATTAAAAGAAAAAATAGGTAAAAGGATTCTCACCTTGCATTTGCCCATAAGTAATAATTAAAATGAGATATAATAGCAACATAAATAAAACCACTCATCTCTATCTTTTGCTCCTTCATCTTCTCACTCCTTTTACACAATTCAGTCTTTTATTTATGATAAATACCTCCTACTGTTCCCACTGAAACCAAGCTAGTATTAGCCATGAATAAGAGTTTTATTACTCAGCAATATGCTGTATATGCACTGTATATCTTTGTCTTATAAACTGTAAGATTTCTGTGGTTCAGGGACTGTCCTTTATTTATTGTTACTGTCATAAGTATATCCTCTACATAACTATCACATTTGATCAAAAGAGTAGTGTTATTTGCACAGAGAGAATAATAAAATCACTGCAATTTAAACGAATATCTTCTTAAGCAGGGGAATATCTTCTTAAGTAATGGTCATAATGAATTTTAATATGTTACGTATTCCAATTTTGTGCTGCAAAACTGAACTTTGATTTGTAACGTTTCAGGCTCTGTACATGGCACAAGGATGAATGTTGCTTGAAAATAACTGTTAGGTCAAGTTTCCACGACTTTAATCTCTCTAGATGCTGAGAGAAACATTATTTCTTTTCCTATCAACATTATCATAAGGGAGAAATCCCTAAATGTTCTACAAAAGAGTTAGACTCAAAAACCATTAAATATATTGAAAAATCTTGCATTGGATTCAATTTGCTTTGGTTTTGGTGCATCTAGAAACCACTCTCACTTTAAGGATGAGTCAAAAATAAATAATTTGTGTTTCTTCATGCAATTTTAAAGGGCATTTTTCACTTAAATTTTTATGCTTTAATTTCCTTGTTATATGAGAACCTTAATATGATACCCTCTTTCTTTGTGATAAACTAGTCCATTTTAATATAAACTCTTGAAAGAAAACTATCTTTTTTCAGAAAACTGTAATTTCTCACTTCAAGGACCAGATTAAATTACTTTACTATGATACTCTGACTACAGAGTAAGAGAGTGAGAATAAGGCAAATTTTGGTGTAAGACTCCTGTAAGGAAATAATTCTCATTTTCATCCAATTTGTTTAGCCTCACGCAGCATGGAATTGCTGCATTGTCAACATTGGTCCTCCACAACACCCTTTTCTCTAAACTGGAGACAGACAGATTCAATGTGTGGACTGTTCGACAGATAAGAGATTGGGTGGACAGTCACATCCAGATGGTAGTGGTCA
>VZRE01015694.1:0-36687 GCA_013396775.1 Cephalopterus ornatus | reverse complement strand
TCTCTGCCTGATTTTCTGGGTCCAGGGCCAAGTGCAAGATGGATAAGGGCAATCCCAGACATTTGTACAGACTGTGAGAAGAACTCACTGAGAGCAGCCCTGCAGAGAAGGATTTGGGTGTTCTTGTGGATGAAAACCTGAACATAAGCCAAGAGTTTGTACTCACAACCCAGAAAGCCAATTGTATCCTGTGCTGTATCAAAAGCAACATGGCCAGCAGCTTGAGAGAGGTGATTCTGCCCCTCTGCTCTGTCCTCATGAGACACTATTTATGGTACTGCATCCTCAGCACAAGAAAGAGGTGGACCTCTTAGAGCAGATCCAGAACAGGACCTTGAAGATCATCAGAGGGGTGGAGCAACTCTCCTATGAAAATGGGCTGAGAGAGTTGGGGTTGTTCAGCTGGGAGAAGAGATTGCATTGTGGCCTGGGGAGACCTCATGTGGCCTTCCAATACCTAAAGGGGGCCTATAAAAGAGGGACAGCAACTATTTACACAGGCAGGGAGTGATAGGACAAGGAGGAATGATTTTGAAATAGAAGAGATTTAGGTTAGATTTTAGGAAGAAATTCTTTACTCAGATTGTAGCAAGACACTGGAGCAGGTTTCCCAGAGTAGTGGTGGATGCTTATCTCTGGAAGGTACAAGGCCAGGTTGGATGAGGGACTTGATGGGCTTTCAAGGGTTTCTGTCCAATATCATAATGTAAGACACATATGTAACAGGAAAACTAATGCCAGATAAAGAATATTTTTTTAAGCATGAATAACTAGTATATGAAGAACTGCTGAAAAAGTGAAATACTGCTTATATAGAAGTAAACAATAATCTATTTTTCATCTAGAAAAATAACCCAGATTTTCCCAAATCATGCACAAATTTCTGTTTCTACACTGTCAATAATAAATTGGCCCCATCAGAAAAAAAACCCAAACCACCAAACACTTGACATATGACAAAAAAAATCAGTTTTTTTTTTTTAATTGTGATTCATACCTACAGGGTAATTATTATCACTCATTGCAAAGAGGAGTTCTTCTGCATTTTAAACATGTTATTTAGACTCCCCTGTGTATTTTAAATCCATTAAAGTTCATCTGTTTGCACCACGTATATATACTACCTGCATCACTAAAAGTAAAAACTATTATAAAACATGTTTTTAAAGTCATTTCTTTCAAGCCAAGATGCATTTTTTTGAAGTTATACAAAGTTAGTGTTTGTGACAAATCAGACTATGGAAAAATACATTCAGTAATTGTATGCTATATGGATTCTAGCTCAACCACTGTTTCTAAGTCAAATAATTATTTTTTATGTATATATTCCTCATCTAGGACTTTAATTCAGACTTTACATGAGCCTACTTAGTGTCAAAAGTAAATAACCATCAGTTACCAGAAGTGTATATGTCAGACCAATTTAGGACACCTTAATTATTTGTGTGTCAGAAAGTATTGCCAATATTTCATAAACTTATTTCTCCATTTAGATTTTAAAAGATTAGTTACTTCAATGAATTTCATGTGTAACAAATGTGCCATCGGACTTTTTCTATACTTTACCATATATCGTTTATTTTTATTTAAATGTTTTCCTAACATGAAAAAATTCTTGGTGTTAATACAGCCCCAGAGTGTGCTTTTGTAGTGGGTCCATTTTTGTCTTCACTTACTGGGTTGCTCTCCATGAAGGGTGGGCTTTTTGCAGGTGAACAGATTGCCTTTGAATGAAACTAACAGTAAGATCTAATTAGGACTTTCTCTAATGGGAAAAAATAGATCAATGGGTGGCCGCAATCTTCCAGAATCTACCAGCCCACGTGTACTAACAGAAAGTTTTGAAAACATCAGGCTGTCAGTCCACACTATAGAGTACCTCCTATATGATATAAAACTTGGCTCATATGTTTTTATATTTCCTATTGCACTCAATTTCCTTCATGACTCCTCTTGTTCTTTCCACATCAATCCAGTCTTCCTCTTGTATTCTTTTTGCCTTTACATGCACTAGGTTCAGTTGCCCCTTCTTTGAGGGATCAGTTGTCCCTGATCTCCTCTTTTGATGTCACAGAAGATCCAATGTGGTGCCACTCAGGACTCCAAGGAAATGGCACAGTTCATCAATCTTTATCAAAAGACTAAAGGCATTGATGTGCAGCTACATTCCTCTCGTCCCTTTTAGTCTCTTCAAGACTGAGATTATTCGTTACAATTCTAGGTCCCCTGACTCCTTGCAGATTATGTGGATGTCTGAGCATATAGCTCCTGAGAAAACTAGGTCCTTACTCTTCTAATTTGAATAGTAAGTTTTATCACATCTTCCAGAGACTGTGCATGACACATTTGGCACTCACAATCAAGATGATACTGAGTGTTGATGTCTGCTCTGTTATGTGAGGCCACTTTGCACTCGGGCAACCAAAGCCATGTTTTACAGCCATGTAGCATGCAAAGAAATGTCATCATACAGTCTATCATTATCTAAGTATAGCCAGTGTTGCTGGAGTATAGTGTCTCCACTTACACAAGTTGATATCTGAGTGCTGAAAATGTCCCTGTCTTGCTGAGAAAGGTATCGGGCAGATTCTGGGGCAGAGTAACAGAATTCAGCTGTTATACATCCTCTCTGGTAAGCCTCACAAACTGTCTTTTATGCAATCACAGATATCCTGGAGTAGGAACACCAGTGAAATTTGGAACTTGTGAACACCACCCCCACACCAGGAAAGCACAGAGAAGAGATGAGATATGAGAAGAGATGTGTTTCCTGTATTTGTATGGTGTCAGCAATATTTCTCATGCACATTATCAATGAGAAAACTTGAAAGGAGTCCTCTTCAACTGATCATTCATTAATTCATAGCTATTGAGGGATTATGAGCTCCACTTAGGCATGTCTTCTCTAAATGTAAAAGCTCCTGAAAAGCCTTCTAATAAAATAGAGTTCTGAAAAATTGTATAAAACACCTACAGCAGAAGGCTTCAGCCTTGTCCATCTGCATTTGAAGGTTCAAGAATTAGCATAGACTGTCTCTTTACAATAAGGAGGAAATTACACCAGCCTGCTGATGCAGTTGTACCCAGGGATCAATCTCTGGTTATAAAAGAGCCAAATCTGCTAGCAAAGCAAAGACTCTCAAAAATTACTATGTGTATCTTTCTCTTACATTAAAAGTACATTCAGAAAGATCAGGTCCAATCATTCAACTGCTACAACCACAGTAAAGTTTCATGCCACTCACGCAGAAATTCATGCACACAAAGAAAACTTGTTTTGTTAGTGATGGGTTTCAGAGGCAGAAGGAGGTTCAGGTAACAGGATCATCGACATAACAGAAACAAGCTGGAAATAGATATGGAAAGAGAACGAAGGTTTGTTTTCGTGTCTGAAACCTAACATGAGGAGTATCAGTAGAATTGTTGAATGAATAATATGATGTAGATCATTAAGGGACCTGCAGTCCAGTATATACATATTGGTGGAGTAGTTGTCCTTCCCGCTGCTTCAAACCCTATACGTAGTAAGGATGTTCGGAGGAGAAGCCCAGGCTAATTTCAGTCCAGAGTAGGCATATTGAGATAAGAGTCCTCCACATCAGCTATCATTAGTCAACTCCTACTGTGGATCAACAGTAGTAGCATTACTTATTGTTTTCTACATAGCTTTCCATGTTTATCAGTGTTGTGGAATACATTTGGTGCAGTAGGTCAGTTTGCAAGCTGCAGTTCAAGATGCAGATTGAGATGCGGATTGAACTCCGGGTGGGAGCTTTGAACTACCAACTCTTTGCATAATAAAGGGCATAAAAACTGGTGGTACCAGCGAGCTGGATGAACGCTGAGAGACAGCAGGAGACTAAGACTTGGGAGGATGAGTGAGACTTGAGCGCAGGTAAACTGTGTGGTATAAAAGCCCAGGGGTTCCTTTGTTGGGGGTACCTCCTCAGAGGCATCAGCTCAGGCTCCTTTCTGTGTTACTGCTCTGTGAATAACTAAGTAACTTTAAGGAACAAGACATCTGAGAACTCTGCCGTGGGAAACTTAGGGTCAAATGGGTCAGAATACTCAGTCTGACTGTGTGTGAGTGGGCTGTGCAGGTAGTCAAGCAGGGCCCCCGTTGGATCAGTGGAGCTGCTGTGAAGAGACTTCTGTCTCAGCAGTGAAAGTCTCTGGTGTTGGGAGTATGACTGCCAGAGTCTCATGAATGGTTTGGGAAGTTTCCTTAACAAGAACTGCAGCTAGAGTCACACAGGTTGTTTTTAGACATGTTTTGTCTCATGGTTTGAATTGTCTGCCACATCTATTTTGCACATCCACAGTCTTCCGGCATGGACTGTCTTAGATGTAGTTAGTCCTTGTGTTTTGTGCCATGAAACTCTGGAAAAAATGCTACAACTTGTGTGCATATTCCATTGGTTATCTCCTTTCCAGTCACTCATTCCAGCTTTACATTTTCACCCTTGTCCTCTCTTCTGCTGTAGTTCAGTCTCATTTGCTTCCTGATGACTAACTGAACGCAGGGTGGGAAATGGGTGTGCAAGGGAGCATGTGTGCCTGCATGCGCATTATAAGAGAGAAAGTAGGTTGAGGTGAGATAAACTGCAGTTAGAAATTGTTTTTGTTTGTTTTACAATATGTTTTAGAAGCATAACAGAAAGAAGGAAGCAGAAATATATATACACATTTTTCTTTTAATTTTCTTTATAAAGGTAATGTAGAGGGCAGGAATACAATTGACATAGTTGACAACAGTACAGGAACAACTTTGTCATCTGGGGTAAAAAAGGCACAACAACTTTGGTGGGAAAAAAGACTGTTAGTCTTGCAAAAAGTCATTAATGTAATGAAAAATAAAAGTAATAGAAGTAATGACTGCATAAGAGACATCTCTCAGTATGTACAAAGACCTGCAAATAATTACAGAATGAAGAGCTCATACCTAACATTAGTATCACGTGAGTGTTTTAGAAACAACTAAGGAGCATAATGAGGAAATGAATGAAAAAAATATGTGTATCTAGAGGACATTTGTGGTGTTGCTGTTTCTCTAATTTTTTGTGGTTTAATTCCTTAAATAGCTCTTTCTGGCTTTCACTTAAACTGTGGTCTGCTCCCCTTGTCTAGCTCAATGGATTTACAACTTTTACAACAGAAAAACCACACTGGCAACTTTTCAGGAAACAGAGAGCTACAGCTAATTTACATATTTATTTACATGAAAATACTCAAAGTTTGCATCAGCTTGTCTTGTTCCTTACTCCACACTTGGAATAAATAGTGTTTGAATAAATCAACAAGCTTATTTTCTCGTGGTTTCAGAACTATTTAAATTCTTTTTAAATTTAATTTAGTTATTTTGTATTTCTTCAAGACTGGACATACTTTTGGGCTTCCTGTTCAGCCTTAACCACCATATTTCAAATTTCTGAACATCCATATCTTACTTTGACTGACTGAAAAGGAATTTATTTAATACCTCACAAAATCCATCATGACTAGCCTCTAACAGGTATTTTTTTTAATTATTAAAAGTTTTCAATTTTAACACTGTACTTCCAACATGTATTCTTCTTCTTTTATTTCACTATCATACTGAAATTTTTCTCTTAAATTGGATCCACTCCATTTAGTGAAACTAATGTGAATTATTTAAATGCACTAAATTAATCTCCCTTAAACTAATCTATTGTAGTCAAGAAAAAAGAATTTACTGTTCCTATGACACCATTTTATTGCTGATTGATTTTGTACCTAAATATGAAAAGTTTGCAAATAAGAAAATCTCTGTAACTTCTGCTTGTGACATTATTATAGGAAGGTTAATAAAATGATATTAGAAAGAGTGCCTTTTTATTAATGAGATAATTTTTTTTTCTTCTCAAGAAGAAGTCAGCTTAAAGAAAGGAGACTCTATAACTGTGAATTCTGTATTTTTTTTTAATAGAAATGAAAAAACCCAAACAAGCAATAAACAACCACTACTAAATTTTCAAAATTAAGTTTTAAGGGATACCAGAGTCCTTCATTGGGTAGCCAAGAATATGATTTTGATTTGCTATCATAATTTGAACTTTTTTTGTGTGTGATAGGATTGCCTACTACTCTTCTTGTGTCACGGTTCAAAAATAGAAAAAAATATTTTTTTTTATTTTTTCCTGCAGTATGTTTCTTCTGATATGAGTGTATTTTTGTTTTGAGAAACATTCACATCACAATAGCCTTAGAATATTATACAACAGAATTAAAAATAGTATCGAATAAAAAATCTAGAATACCAACAGAGTACTGATGCAGATGTATATGTGACCAGGTACCTTTAAACAAGATCCAAATTTCAAGATGTAAACAGCTGCAACAACAGTCTACAAAATTTTGGCAATATATCTGATCTATTCACAGCTTGCTAAGGAGAAATAAGCATAACATAATCATAAGAACACCTTTCTGTGTTACAAAAGACTCCTCAGTTCCAGTCCATTAAAGTTTTTGTTCTTTTCTATCCTCTGTGTTGCAGAGGGCAGCAGAGTGCACATTACTGTTTGATGAGGTCATCTTTTGAACAAAGTACAGCCATGCTCCTTCTATAAATGTATTTTAATAAGCTTCATGTTTTGAAAAGATTTCATAGAAAAGGCTGATTTATAAATACCACACAAAAATATCTACTATCTAGATCTGTACATGATTCATACACATTCTAGTATATTTTTTTTCTAGTTATTTCATTACATTTGGATAACCTGAAGAGAGCTAAATGTTACCAAATGACTTAATCAAATCTTGGAACATGATATCTCTGTGAGGGAGGGTGGGAAAAGTAAGGAAGACAAGGTAGAAATTTATACCTTTTGAATACTGTAACAGGCAGTCTGAACTTTCCTGCTTTTGTTTTATTCACCCAACACTCACGTAGTATGAATCACAGTGGTTACATTGCTAACAGAAGAGCTGTACTGCATTATGTCAACTGATACAGGTCAATGATATATTATTTTATTGCTGCTGTCATGCATCATATTACACTAGAATCTAAATGTCTTAAGGTGAACTAAACTGCTCTAAGCAAAATAAATACCTACTTTTTCTGTCAACTCTGTTTCATGCTTATTATTGTTTATTACTGCCTCTTTTAGCATTGTTGATCACTCATCTTTCCTGGAGATCCACTTCTCTGACACAGTTTTTGACTTCTTTTTTTCCTAATTCTGACCTTTCCTTCACTGCTATCTTCTAGTACCTCACAATTTCTATTGGTAAAATTGTGTTCTTTCCTCTGTTTTTCAAATGCTTTCTTTTCATTGAACTAGTGGTACACTAATAACAGTCTATCTGCCAGTCAGTGACACACTGAGTCTTGATCCCACTTTATCCTTCTGTTTCCCTCTCTCTCCTCACACCATCTATAACTATGTTCTGCTATTTCTTCTTTAAATTTTTTTGGCTATTCAAATTGAAAGAAAAATCTTCTGTGTTGTCTCATTAAAAAACATTAAGGAAAACATATTATAATATCCTTCTCAATATTAAAAACTTCCTTGTATTTTGACCTACTTTGACCAATAAAATCTCTTACTTCACTGCAATTTTCTTCTGGTGAAGCTTCCTTGATTCCTGTGGGATTAAGTTTCTAAAAATAAAATAGAATGATAGCACATCAGCCTATAATACTATTACTGTGGAAGGCCAAAGCAACATCCAACACAGATCAATACATGTACTCTGAAGAGTTCATAAAATTTAGAAAGCCATGTTCATGGCATTCAAGAAATTCTTATTCCTGTGCTCTGATCTGGCAACCAGACTCTCACACTAAAAATCTCATAAAACAGATGGCTCAGGCAGATTTACAGTCTTTTTCTTTTTGTCTGTTTAGACTTTGACTTTCAAATTTCATATATACTTCTTAATACAGGAAAGGTTTCACAAAACCTTTTTAAATTGTTTTAAATTTTAAAAGAAATTTTTTTAAAACATGACAGGCATTCAATTGCTCCTCTTTCTTTCCTAGAATTTTATTCAGTTTTTGAGGCAGACTATCTCTTGGTTTTCTCAGAAGCATTTTCATTGCCTCAAATTAATAGACTCGCTGAATATAGAACATAGGTTCTTCCTGATTATCAGTCGGTTTTTGTTTGATATCTTGCATACAATATCATATTTCTAAATCCATTCAGCAAGAGCTCCCTCAGACCCCGGTATATCTGTTATCATAAACAGCTTATCATAGAATATCCTGAGTTAGAAGGGACCCACTGGGATCATTGAAGTCTCACTCCTGGCACTTCACAGAACAACCTCAAGAATCCCACCACGTGCCTGAAAGCTCTGTCCAAGCACTTCTTGAACTCTGACAGGCTTGGTGCTGTGATCGCTTCCCTGGGGAGTCTCTCCAACCCCCCTCTGGGTGAAGAACCTTTTCCTAACACCTAAACCTAAACATCTCCTGGTACAGCAACTTGAGGTTCCCTCACTTACTGTCACTGGAGTTGTTTCAAACCTGTCACAAGGGTGCTGTTGCTGTGCTTAAAGGGAAGAAGATGATCTTCCAACGGGCAGTGCTTCTTTAGTATAAAAGGAATGCTGAGCTATGACAAACTTGGAATCTCTTAGAGTGAACATCACCTGTGTGGCAAAGCTAATTCTAGCTGATTTCTGTTTTTCAATAGCTGTGTTAGCAACAAAACTTATACATGTAGATGTCTATAGTGGCTGGGGTTTTTTATTAGTATTACCTGTGGGCAAGGTATTTTCTTTCTTGGCTCCTGATGGAAACATATTTCACCTGGATTTCATTAATTTGATACAATCACCCTTAGTCTCCTATAAAAGAGTTAATCCTTCCTCTCCAATATTTTTCAACATACCTTGAAGACTTGTTCAGTGGCTTAGGTACTACATTACTTCAACAATATATAAATTTTTAGCTTTGGTACATGAATATGAAGTTTCTTGTAGCAGACCGAAGATAAAACCCTATTTTGTACTTCACACATGACTCCTGTTAAGTACTTCCAACAGATTTTTCTTTTCTTTAGCAAATTTTCTTTCTTTAATATGAAAAATCAATTAAAATATCTTGAACACTAAGTATTTAGGCTGTATTTCATACGTTTAAAATTCCTTCACTTTTCAAAATGTCATGATCTCAATCAAAATGCTTCGTTTTAATTTGCATATGCTAGGTCAGCCGTGCAGGCTATGTGAAATAATTTTGGAAATATATCAACAGAGCCAGCTTCAATATAAGCTCCATAGAAAGGATGAAAGTTATGATTTTTTCCTAAGATTTCTGACCTACAGTTTCTTCATGTCCAGCTCTGATTTTACTTGGTTGCAATTTCCTTTTGACAAGGACCTTTATATTTATTTATTTATATTATCTTCCCTGATATCTTAATGTAGTTTTCTCTCCTTGGAACAGTCACTGGTTCTTTTGAGCAACAAATAGTTTCCAAACCAGAGCAGGCTAGATCCTCAGCAGTTCCATGTCTTCCTCCTATAATTTCTACAGCTATAGGCCCTCATCCATCTGTTACTCCACAAGGTCACTTCTGTTATCTTAATGACATGGCTGTCCTGAAGAGATTATTCTTATGTCACTTATTATATATTCATTTCCTATATAACTGGCTTTTCTTTTACCTCCATATTTCAAGCTGAAGATTTTTTGTATGATGTCAGCAAATATGTAACAAATGGCCCCTTTCTGCGGACATATTCTATTCCCATTCTCTAATTCAACCTTCATGGGCAGTTGCCTGCAAGTATCACACATTTTAGATTGCTCTTCCTGTAATTTTGAAAAAAATTGAAATATTAGACCTATTTAATATGGTGCCAATTATGATGCTCAACAAAAACAAGAACAAACCCCCTATATTTTCAGAAATTGCTTGCAGTTTGCAAGAGTTATGTTTTATGTCTTTTGGATTGTGTAGCTGCTCAGATGATAGAGGCTATATCTTAGTCTTGTAATGGAGCATCACTCCAGTGCTTTATCTTTTTAGGAGCAATAGCACTATATCAGCTATTTTGTCTTGGCCGCAATGTGTTCATATACACACATCTGCTAATGTTTTAGTATAGCTGTTTGAAAAGTTGATTTGGAATAAGGGCTGTTTACACTTTAGTTCACAGGAGACTAGCAAACCCACTTACCTAAGACTGTTCATTTAAAAAACTTTGTGCTATTCAAGGTAAAAAAGGAATAGTTCTAGAGTAGCTGTTACATAAGTGAAAAAAATGTACCTCATTTGAAATATGTTGAGTAACCCATTGTTTCAGATTTTCTACAGGGAATGAGAAGTGATTCAAAGACCAAGCAGCCTCTGGATTTCAGCTGAAGTTCTTCATCCATCTTTATCTAATACAACACTTAAATGATGAGGGACAGTAGAATTCTGTGTATGGAGAAACACTAGATATAGATCGATAACTATCCAAGATTAAATGAGTACCCTATAGTTTACCTGAAGCAAAGACTTACAACCTGTTGTTTAAAACCATCACCTTAGAATAAGTGTCATTCTTTTAATCGTATAAGAATAACTTTCCATAATCTATGGGAGCATTATATGTTTTCTCCTTGGTGCAAAACTATTAAGAGGTTCTTTCACAGCTTAGGATACTGTGTGCCAAAACTTCTGATACTAAAGGGTTTTGCCCCTCATTTTTCTTACAAGACAATTCAGTATTCGTCTTCATCATTTGTATCTGTGTATACCTACATTATTAATTATATCAGCAGAGCGCTGGGAACAATTCTTGTTAATTAACTTCCTTTCCCTCTGCTGACTATCTGCCAATGCAAAATAAAGATTACAGAAGAAATTAAACCCTGGTTGTTTTTTTTGCTCATGTGCTCATCCTTGTTCTAAAGTTTGTAAGAGCAAACTTTGGATTTAAAAGAAAGTAGAATTGAAAGTTATATCTATACCGTTTGACATAATTTACTAATTTATTTCACATCTTGAAAGTATCCAATAGATGAACCGAGAACTTTCTTCTCTGCTTATCTTAAAATAGTAATGTGTAAAATAATACCTTGCTTTATATTCCAATATATCATATAAAACATTAAGAGGTGTTTTTGAATGAGGGAAAATACTGCTTTGGTGGTTATAAATGATTCCACAATATCTCTTCAACTGGGAAAGTTTTTGAATTAAAATTCAGTCTGAAATTATTATTTTTCCTCAACGTACTTGCAAGGTGGTCTAAGTCTAGAATGACTTTTCAGAAGAAAATGGAGGTCAGGTCATCCCTACAAACATGTTGGGTGGTTTTACTTCATCCTGTATTTTGTTTGCTCCAATGGACTAAATGAAAGGTTGGAGGTTGTTAGCTGTGCTCTTAGAAAATGTAATGTAGAGTTTGCCTGACAGACAAAGAAATTATAATGATCTCTTGTCCAGCTTTCTTTCACAGTATTTGGGAAGAGAGACAGAGTATTGAGATTTCAAATTCAAAGTTTTTGGAAGGTTTTAATATTTTGAAAGTTCTTAGTTTAATGAGTATGTCTCAAACACATTAAAAATGAACACAGTACTCATTAGCCCAGTGGAAAACAGAGGGAGTCAGAAGGTAAGATGAAGGAGAGAGAGCTGGCTCAGAAATTTCTGTGATGCAAGGAACACGGCACTTCTGCTTTGGTTCGAAGGATCATTTAATCTCTTTCTGTGACTCTTGTCAAAAATAGTTCATCTGGTTTTATATCATCTTTATTTTGCAATCAGTTTTAGATTAAGGAGACAATTTTCCGTGCAGTTTATGAAAGATCTCACTGGAATGCCAGACAATCAGTGGTGCAGTGCTGACAGCAAGGGAGGCAGTGCAAGTCTAGATGGAGCCATGTGGTATTGGATCAACATGGTCTGATTTATAGTTCTAGATCTCTGAATAGTTCTGAATACTAAAAACTAGAATTATGAATTTCAAAGTCCATAGAACATGGGATTATCTAATATATGGGGAAAAATATTGTAAAACAGAATTTGCATGTCTTGTTTTCCATCAGTTGAAGAGAAGGATAGAATGAAAAAACCTGAGTGCTTTTAAGTTTAGAAAAATTATACTGGTATGTGATTTCTATTGCAAACTGGCTGGAAGTAATTTTTTCAAACCTGTTTTAATATTTTTCTAGTTTATAAGTTCTCTGCATTTATTTAGACACAAATGAGAGACAAAGTGTGATCACTGATAAATCTCAAGCCTTGAAATTCTTAATTATGTGGTTTGGAAGATGGATTACTTTTGTGTTGCTGTTTGCATTATCTCTGCAGTAGAAGATCCAATTATTATTATGTACACATTAACATGGAGTTTTTTGATAAAGCAGTCATAGAGTGAATTTTAAAAACTGCAAGTTTCAAATCTTTGCTTCACAGATTTTTCTGTGAAGTTCAGAGTACCTATTTTCAAATAATCTCACTTGCAAAAATCTAAAGATAAGCCATTTTAAATTTACTGTCTCTTTCTGCTAGCCTTTCCAAATTTCCAAGTACCTTGATAAAAATTTAAAATACACTGGTAATGTAAGATTAATCAACATGTCTAAAATTACATTCCCTCTAATGGTCTGTTATAAAATGCATATCACTGGGTTGTTCAAAGAATATGATAAGAAATTTTACCATTTCATATTCTGAGAACCCAGTTCTTGTGCAGGTTAAATAACTGTGAAAAAATGGTTATCCCCTAATTTATATAGAACACCAAATATTGTTTATTTTGTTGCTGTTGAAAAAAACCCAATCAAACACTCTTCCAATCCCTTTTTACAGTAGAATCTATCCTGTGCATTGATAGCATATTGGTCTTTCCACTAAAACTCATTAGTACCTTTCCTTCCCATATTTCTTCTATGTGCAAATTTAGATGTCCCAGCTGACATTCTCTGAATGTCACTCATAATTTTGTAGAAAGCAGGTTGAACTGTGTCTAATTAGTATGTCTTAAAATAACTAGAAAGGAAATTTACTTGTGCCACAAAAGAAGGAGTCTTATGAATATTTTTTAATTAGAAGAGTCATTATAAAATAAATTTTAAAAATGCAAAATGTGTTGGAAAGATTCTGCAAACTTTATAATGTAGAAATAATGTTGGGATAGAACAGTCTGCGTAAGGTAGTCCTTCATTTAAACATCATCACTGTATCACTGTATTAAATCCTGAAATCTAAGTAAAAAGCTAATTGAAACTAACAGTTTTTTGTATTTGTAATTTTATCAGTAAAATACCTAAGAATATAATGCAAATACAGTGAAGAAGATAATTTGTACTTTGTTTTCAATTACAATGACTCTTCAATTCAAAGAACTTGAATACAAAATAAATATTTAGATTAAAATTTTTAGAGGACAACCAAAATATCACAGAAGGAACAAATCGTATGTGAGGTAAAGGATGAAAGAGGGCTGGTGAGAATTGAGAATTTTATGTAAGACCAAATTTTACTATGATAATTTCATAGAATATTAAAGTGCACCTTATTTGTTCTTTTACCTAGATAATTTGCATATCATTTTCTGGTTAATATGTAATTTTTTTAATAGCTTAAAAATCTATTATTCTTTGTAACAAAACCTTTTCCTTCTCTTTCTGCTTCCGTTTTGGGCATCTTGAATTTTTTTGCAAGTTGCCAATATATATTATTGCATACAGTTTTAATTGCTCTCTAATTCCATTTTAATTCAGCATTTTTCTTCTGTTCTCCATTTCTCTGAGGACTGTATGTTCAGAAGTGGTGTTTGATGTGTCATATTCCATTTGTCTTTCCATATTTATACCGACTATATTCTTTCAGTAAGGATACAGAGAGAGTAACTGCGGTTTTGCAAAACATATATGGACTGAAAATGTAAATTTAGTCATATATTATAAACTGGAAGATAGCCTACACCTTCTTAAGGTCATAGGCCCTTAGTTTTTGTGATAGTGTTAGTAAATGTGGGCTTTCTATTTTTCCTGTCATTATTTTAGAAAAGTAACCTTCAAATAGGTGAATAACTGCAAAGAAAGTATTGAATTATCTTCTTTACTTTGATATTATGATGTGTTTGCATTACAGGTTAGGTATCTCATAGTCTTCTATAAGGCTGTTTGGGGTTTTTTGCTACAAGTTGTGCAATTTAGCTGGACTAGGGAAACATACTTTATACATAAAGCAAAGAATTTAGCATTAGTCTCAGTGATATCCAGATAAAAACAAACCAAAAAACCCAACAACCACCATCACAACAAAATCAACAAAAATTATTATTTCAGATCAATTATGAGAGAAAAAGGAAAAAATTATTACAGAAATCCTTTAATAATAAGTTTAAAAATTTATATACAGTTCCTTAGAGTCTACCCCTTATTTTCTGATGTTATACTCATACATTTGCTGCCCTTCTTATTTCCAAGGTCAATAAGTTATTTGTGAGACTGTACAGCAATTCAATTAAAATGAGATATAAGAATTTGGATGTTGCTCTGTTAGTTTCACAATTTCTACTCTGAAACATAGGAGTGGTATTCTGCATCTCAAAATCTTTACCTTCCTTAAGTTCACCCAAAGTTTTCAGTTGATTGTGCAGTTTGCAAGCCAGAACAGCTAAGATAATAACATTTTGGCTAGTCCGTGATTGTCTTTTATTAAAAATAAATATTTGAGCCTTTTATTAAGAATAAGGCATTATTTTGGATTTATGTTTATCATTTTTAAGATAATGACTGCCAAGCAATCCATGCTGAAGTTATATATGAAGAGGATTGTTGAAGTTTTATCGTTCCATAAGGGAAAGAAAGATTAGATCTAGTTTTGATCCAAAATGAGCTTTTATGTATCCTTTTATCTCCCAGTAGAAATTAGTGAAACATTTTTATTTCTTATCATGCTCTTTGATTTTGACTCATTTGAATATCCATCCAAAGAATTCTTCCTTTCCCTATATTTTCTTCTACCTTTCTCAATTTTTTATTTTTTATTATTTATTTTGATAGTAAAGCAGAAAAATTCAAAACAAGAAGCAGTGTATTAATACTCTGTCTTTTCTCTTAAATAGTAGCTTTGTGCCAGGGTAATTACAACTTTATTTCTTTCAAGACATGTAGTTGGGAAAAAATATACAACCTGTTATGACATGTGGCAGAATGAAATAAGACCCATACCTGTGTACCCACAATTTACTTGTTTCAGAACAGTGTATCCATCTATTTTCTCTTATAATTAGATTGTAAATTTCAGCAGGGAAGGCTCTTTGTCATAAATCTATTGAATACCTAGCAGCATATCGTCCAATTCTGCCTGGAATGTCTTAGAATATCTACTATAAGATAAAAAAAAAAAAGTATTGAAGACTAACTTATAAAAATTGTGATCCATTTGTCTCTCAGCGTTTCCCAAAAACAAACCAGCAAGAAACATCAAAGTACATAACGTTTTTCTTCCCTGTTCTTGCTTCCTGAATGATATAGAGAGAGGACACACTGTGATACACCCTCTCATACTAAGGATTAAGAAGGATGGCATTCTACATGCTAGTCAGAAGACTCCCTGGAACATGCAAACACAGTCCTCTGAAGTACCTTTGCTGTCATGATACAGTTTATGCATTTGCATTTTTCCTGGCAGTTCTTATCTCTGTTACAACTGGCTTTCAGGTTTGAGCAGACATGAGCAACCGCAGTATTCATTCTCTGTACCGACATGGAGAACTTTTGTCTTTCATGTGACTTGGAAATCAATTTAAATATCCCCAGAGAAAAGTCTGCATATCTGAAACTTGGATACTTAATTACTTCTAACCAAGAGGGAAATGCCTTTATCTCTCTGTCCTGTACTGTTTGCCAAAGAAACATATCTAATTATTTCAGTCTGCCCTAAAGTGAACTCGTATGCATTAGTAGCTGGCTGGGGCTTTACAAGTTCTTGAGCCAAAAGCACAATTTAAAAAGTGAGGAAACAATGATCTTATTTACACCAAGAATAAAGAAAAATGTGTTCTTATTCCCACACTGATTCTATCAATCTTCCACAAGAAGTTAGTATTTACAATTTTCACAGTTTCTAATTTCAGAGATACCTACTAATTCAAGTTGAAAATGCTGGCATTTTGCTTCTTTGTGTATTTCAAGTTTGTATTTTGTTAAGATGACTTTTTTTCACTCACTGTCTATCTGAAAAACTGATGAGAGTGTTTAATTCTGCTATTTCTGTGAGATAACATAAACTATTCTGTAGCCTTCATTAGTTTCATAGGGCATTAATATGTATTAAAATTTAATCAAGTTAAACAGTATTTTTAAAAGATTACTCATATTTAGGGCAAAAATTTACAGTTATATTAAAAGGTAGATTCAGGGCTTATTACTGGTTCTGGTTCTTTCATCTTGACGCCACACCAGTGTTGTGTTTATTATATTAGGCCGGTTATCTTGATAAAAAAATTTTGAGGTCAGGTGTTTTAGCTTTTCACTGTCTTTTTGCCATTTGTCTTCTAGGAATTTATTTGGTTTTTTTGATTCTGTAGAGTTTTCGGAAGAAAAGTGTATATTTCACAGCGTTACTTTGACTGAACTGTGGTATCTCAATGCAGATACAGGACTGCTGCTCAATATATGTTCAGAGACTGAAAATATTTCCCTGTGCTCAGGTATCTATATAATTTTTGAGGTATAGCCAAATGACTTATTCTTCACTTCAAAAGCACAGTTGTATGTTGTGCTGCTCTGCACAACAATCCTTTTTTATAGCACTGTGTGCTTAGACAAATTGCCCCGAAGTTGAAAAATCTATAGCTGTCCTTTGGTCTGTGGGATTTAAATGTATATCTTCTATTTCCGTAGTGAATATCCCAACAATCAAGCCAGAAACTACTAAAGCCTCTTTTGTCTGATGAGGATTTTGACAGGCAGGTGTAGCAGATTTTCTGTTTCAGTCAAGGCTTCTTGTTTCAGTGTGGTGGTGACAGGCTTGGTGCCAGTATCTGCTTTAGCTATGCTTAGTAAAGGTACAAAATAAGATTCATGTTTGAAGATCTAATGGGGAGGGACCCTGCTATTCTCAAATTAAAAGCCACCACTACCAGAAACTATTATTTTGTTAAAAAATAAGGTCACTCTGAAACTTCTGATACAAGATTCAAACACAGAACAATTTTTTGTTCCTATTTTTATTCATGTGGTTGTCTAGTAAAAAATGCAGAAATAATCTTGGAATTGCCCTTAGGAAGTGATGCAAAACCTTATATCTTCTCCACTTCCACCTGAATCCCATCTCCGCATTATAATCATAAATATGGACAGTATTTTAGGACAGTATTTTTTAGGACAGCTGCTTCCTTGCAGCCTCCTTACTTGCTTTACTGGCTAGATAGCATTGTTGAGAGGTGAATATCAAACAGCATTGTGTGGGAAGTCAACTAAAAGTGCAATATCAGAGGATCTACACTGTTATAAAAATGTAGACAACTAATTAAGAATACTTGGTGTTTAGTTTTAGTTTAGCTTTTTTTTTTTTCCCCTAGAGAAATATGCTAGCATTATCTGTGGGATCTCATTTCTTGGGCTTTTTAAGGAAGTTCGTAACTGAATTCCATAAAAAGCGGACTGAAAAAAACTGTGGAGGCAGTGCTGCTCAGGCAAAGAGCAGGGGCTCATAGAAGAGACCAAGAGAGGAGCAAGAATGCATTAAGCTGGAACTTTGGCCAATCACTTCATGATATGGAGCAGTGCTTCAAGCAACAGAATACATTAGTGCCTTTTTCTGAATCAGTCTCACAAATTTAGATACCTGAAATACTCATAATTTTCACTTAAAGGAAAAAAACCACTACTGAAAATGTTATCTATTGAGAATAGGAGTGTTTATATCTGGCAATTAATGCATCATAAATTCCTGTTCTAGTAAACTAAACTGCTGTTATACTGAGGTCATTTTAAAGCCAAAATAAGATTAATCTAAGCTTTTCACCATCTGTTTTACTCAGTCTGAATGCAAAGAGGCACTATTATCCAATAGCCTTGAGGACTAAGGTAAAAATTACTCAGATACAGCTGTATGTTAGACAACTTTGGAATGCAACTAAAAGACTCCTGTGTTACATAAGTTAGTCACAGGAAAACATGTTTGCACCCAAAGAAAAGAGTGATTGAAAGACAACTTGATGTGATCAGAAAAGGTTTTTGATTACTTTCCTGACCTTTTGATGAGAAATAAAAGTACCTCTACATCCTAATAATTATCATTTTAACATGGAAGTATTTGAGAGCTTAGTTTAAAAGTATAACTGCAGTATTTTTTTTCTGCATTACTGTCTGTTAGGCTGTTTCTTTGATTGACTAATTCCCTCTTAGCTGTATTTTTCAGTCCCTCACGAATCACCAGTATCCCATCTTCAGTCTCAGACTTCTACTCAACAGTTTCCATGTGGGCTGATGACAAGTCTTAAAACTGAAAACTCCTGAAAGTTCACTGTGATGACATTATCGGTTCTGAAATTAAGTTAATATTACAGCATTTGTTGTTTTTCTGAGTAGAGAGCTGTTAATTAATTCGAGTTACTTACTAACATGACATTTTTCACAAAGCATATCATTTTCGATATTAACATTATTGAGAAAGTGTAGATGAGAAAGCAACAAATGTTTTCAACTGGGAAGGTGTCGTCTGTAATATAACTTAAACACAAGACCCTAATTTAACTAGTCTCTAGTCTTTAATTTTTTTTTCATTTGTTACTGTGAGGATACTTTTCAGTAAGCTAAGATTGTGTCTTTACTTTATTAGGCCTCTTGAAAAAGACACAAATACCATCTACTGTCCTATTACTCTAATTGTACCTATAAATCCCTCTTAATTCCATGCATACCTAGAAGTCATATTTCCAGAGACTAACAGTTTATGCTACTCATTTGCAGTAACTATCACCTAGGAAATTCATTTTCATCAGGAAATACACAAAAAGGCCTGATATTCACAATATTTGTATTTTATGGACTTTGAAATTCCCATCCTTCCAAAGAACTATGTCTGTTGACAGAATGTGCAGACTTGATATTTTACTTTATCAGCTTTTCTAACTCCTGTAATTTACATGTATGGATTTTTAGTGAAAAGAATAGGTGGACTTTAAATGCCATCACTGAAGATTTTTTTTTTTATATCCTTGCTATTTCCAGTTGATCAACAACAGCCTTAGGGTAAATACATACTTGCTTTAAAATTTTTGAATATTATTCCAGATGCAGTAGTCTTAAACTTCAGAGTATGCTGAAGACAATCTGCTTCTGAAACCTATAAATTACAGTCAGAATCATTCAGTCCAAGAACATTATTTCCCTGGACAGCTGCTGAAGTCAAGTGTAAACTATTATTAGCTAAAAGTGATTCCTGTGAAATTCTTAACTTTTCAGTGACTTTGGCAAAGCTGCATAATTCATACTTTAGGTAACTTCATTTAATCCTAACTTCACCATTTATTTTAAATTAGCATTTCAATGACGTGTCTAACAAGCTGTTTGAGGTTTGCAAATTTTCTTCATACACTTATGTATTTATGTTTGATTATAGAGTTTCAGGGTTTTTCTGGTGTATTTGAAAAGATGAAGGACACAGTATGTGTAATTATAGGAAATACTAACAACAGGTTCAGGGGTAGCAAAGTATAAAAGGAAGCAAATCAGAATCAGTAGGGAAAAAAAAGTAGAAAAAAGTGTTTGCATTGTTACATTCTTACAATTTTTAGATGCATATATCCTAATATTGCTAATATTGATGAGCTTTTACAGCTTGAGAAAGATACCAGCAAAGCCATTATATTTACAGATAAATATTGGATGCATTCTATTTTCAAAACAGAATGAGAGTAGTTGTGTGATATCTGCACATATTGAACCAATATCTGGCTGTAAAAAATGTAGACTCCATGATTTTATTGTCAGAGGCATGACCAATGAATTGGGTTTTCATTTTGTTATTGTTGCTTTGATTTGGTTTGGGGGTGTTGTGTTTTTTTTTTTTTTTTTTTGGGGGGGGGGGGGGGTTTTTTTTTTTTTTTNGGTGTTTTGTTTGTTTGTTTGTTTTTTGTTTGGGGGGTGTTGTTTGGTTTTGTTTTGTTTTGATTCAGGATTATAGGGGGGGTGTTTGTTTTGGTTTGATTTCATTTGTTTCTTCTTTTCTCTTTGGCCAGCGTTGTTGCAGATTTGTGCTGCTTCCCGGACTTTATGAATCAAAGAAAAGCTAAGAAATATTTCTGATATCGAGTTAATTCTGTGACTAGATCTTCAGAGTGAGATAGGTGCTTGAAAAAGTATATCTTAGACGAAAAGCAATGACTGTTGGCTTTTATACTGTATTTTTAAAGAACTTGAAGACAGTGATTTTCAGACATATTGTGCTATTTCCAAATTTTAAAGTTGCAGGTTTTTTTTAATATCCAATTTGGATTTTCTTTCAATTATTTTCAAAAATTATTGCATACCTTTTCACAAAGGATGACAAGATGGAAATGAAAAAAACACCAAGTATTTCTGCTTCCTTAGCAAAGTTTATACAGTACAAACATGTTTTCATTTTATCAGAGACAACACCATTCCTTTAGGAGTGGAGGATCTAGCAATTTTTTGACAGCTTCATCACAAGGAAGAACCTCTAGAGTCTGAAACCTCTGTCCAG
Organism: Cephalopterus ornatus; assembly: GCA_013396775.1. NCBI lineage: Eukaryota > Metazoa > Chordata > Aves > Passeriformes > Cotingidae > Cephalopterus > Cephalopterus ornatus. The sequence goes on along the minus strand of VZRE01015694.1, from coordinate 16,024 downwards.
TGTGTCTGTGATAGAATAAATTAACATATGATTTTCTTTCTCTTTGAAGTTATGGCAGTTTTTTTGGCTAAATATGACTGAAAAGAACTTAAGTGTTAGAAAATAAGATGTCTATATTCTCTAGAGCATGACCTAAAAATGTAGGGGCAGCAATTAGCCAGGAAGATTTTTCTCCCTCTGCCTAGAACATTTTCACATTCAATTTATAAAAACAGCGGATAAGTAACATAAAATTTTCCCTTAGTCAAAGTAACTATAGAATTCAATTATCTCTTATTGCTGAAGCTGTTTGCAGAAATGTCACCCCTATTTTTTGGGTGGTGCAGTTATCTTTGTGGAAGATTACTAAAAGAATTCAACAGTGTGCATTGTCTATGGTATCATCTAATTTCATGTTTGTCCTATAGAACTGCTAACAAGATTCGTGGTATGTCCATGACATCTATGAATTTTGAACTGGAGATCTGTAGTAGCTGAAGAAGCTCCTCTGTATTGGGTCAAGGTGTGTGGAATTCCCCTTTTTTTCAGAGAAATATCTCTGGAAATTCAATGTCAGCTGAATCACTCTTTGGAATGGGAATAGTTATTAAAATTATTGCCTGAAAGTCCTCTATACGTCCTCAGCTTCAGAGATTAAGACAATGCATCCTTGGTTAGTAGATATAACTTCACGAATTCATAGAAGTACTTCAAACATTAACTTTCAAACAGTGGAGAGAGGCAGTGCTAGAGAGTATGGAGAGGGAAGCTTGCCTGATTCTAGAGAAGAAAAGAACTTTTAAAGTGCCAGCTTAAATTTATGATAACTTGAAACTTTTACTGGGAAATTTTATATCAGGAAATTGCTTACTTTGCATCCAAGTTTAGCATTTACCAGGTTTACTATCTTTAGTACCGGATTTGAATTCAGTTCATTACCTAATTTTACATATATTTTTGTTTCAATTTAACTTTGCATGTAAAATTACTGAATTTTAACCCTCAAAAAATTGTAATTCATTCTTTTTTCCCTAAGAACCCTTTACCTGCTGTCCAATTTAAACTAAATTTGACACAGAACTACAGATCTCAAAACCAGTATATGGTTCTGATTTTCTAGAATTCAGAGGTGGATAGAAAGAAAAATAATGCCATTTTGAAAGGAAAGCTGCTTCAGGAGCTCAGGAGTTATCTGTTCCTTCTGAACTGTAGGACTACTTGGGTTGACTTGGACCTTGGTGATTCCTGTTCACTCCTTCCCAGGTTATAGGTGGGAAAAGGTCATAGATGGAACCAGACGTACTCACAGGGTAGGCAAGAAGCAAAGTGGTAAACTGAAGACGTCACAAAGCGGAGGTGTCATAGGCAAAGCCAACACAAATCTCTGGGAAAATAGTTTAGTTTGTTTCATTGTTCACTAAAAAAAAAAAGTGACAAATCAAAGTCATTCTTTAACTTTCCACTCTTGAAAACGTTTTTGTGAATATATTGAAAAAAAGGAGTGATCCTTAGGAGCTGCTTAGGACTTGATAAGGAATAAATGCTGGTAAATTCAAAAGTGATATGATTATATAAGGTGTTCAGGTACAATACACTGTGATGCAAGGACAATATCAAACTTTTATGTATGTTAGTGAAAGGTCAGTTGCTAGCTGAAATTAGCATCTCTATTTCAGCACTGCATTTAAAACCTTGAATCACTCTAGATTTTGTAATTTTAAGAGTTTCCATAAATACTTACATGCACACAGATTTCCTATTTGAAAGATGGTTTCAAATTTTGTACTAATCTTTGCATCTCTGAGAAAATGTCTAGTTCTGAAAGCAGAAATGAATGAATAATTAATGTAACAATTAGGATTCTAATTTTTACAACAAATCTTTAAGGAAGTAGACCTTTTGCATCCTATACCCATGTGACTGTCTTTCTTCAGCACATGCAGCATTGTTTGAACCTTTGAAAAAAATCTGGAAGTGCAAGCTGCTTAAAAGCACTTTGGTATTTAGCAAATGCAGGTGAACTAAAGGTCAAAATCTGCTTGATGTGCACTGGAACTTCACTACAATTTGATGTAGATACAAGTAAATACATTTAAGCAGAAGCTAGTATATGATCAAAATCAAGTGCACATGGGTTTAAAGTTTTTGAGTCTCATATAATATCTTTCGAAGGTCATAAAATCGTAATAAACTTTTTTCCCCTCTACTGAGAATCTGGTGTTTTCATAGTGCTTGCTTGTCCTCTTGAACCCACCTTTTTCATTCCAGGTTTTGCTATTTCCAAAAGCAGCATTGGTAAATCATTGTAAAAAGCTAGTAATTTTTGCCAATCTGTCTGACAGTTGCAACAGTTTTGGGTTTCTTTGTATTTTTTAGGTTATACGTAATCTGATTTAAATCATGTTTTCTGAAATAGACAATAGCTTTAAATTTTGAACAAAGATCTTAATGAGATAGGATTATTCTCAAGATTTTAGATCTTGAACCATAAAAATATTACAGTAGGCAGATGCATCTGGCTGTTGTACTCAGGAGATCATCTAGGCCAACTTCTTACCCAAAGTAGGGATGAAATCATAGCTAGAGCCAGATTTCTCTGCCTTTTTGGGTTGAGTTTGTTTCTTAAAGACAAGATTCCACTACATCTCTGGACAAGCTGGTCCACGTTTAATCATTCACATGGTGAAGAGGTTTTTCTCTACATTTAATCATAGTTTTTATTATGTCAACCTGTGCCTATTGCATTTTGTCCTTTGCATCCAAGGAAGAAACTGGCATCTAATAGCTGATTTGCTGATTTAAACTGCTCATTCTAACTTCCTCTGGTTAGTAGTCAGAAGCAGATATTTACACATTCAGTGATGCCAGACAGTCATCTCCAGCACTGTCTCACTGAGCTGAATCTTCTCTGAAGGTGCCCATTTCCCTAACTGCTATTCAAATACAGGTTAGTTTTAAATAACTCTTTCAGGTAGCACAGCTTTAAATTAAGCTAAACACTAATGCTTCACTGGGATCAGCAAGTGATCCACATTTATTTCCACCTTTACATCTTTTTATATATTTAGGACTTTTATAACACAATCATCAATATTATATTAGGATTATGAGTCACACTTTTTATTTGCATATGGATTGTTTTACTTCTATTATTGATTTTCTCTGTTTTGACTGCAAGTGTTCTGATCCTATTCAAATATAGTCTGTCCATTAGTATTGAGAAAGTGTTGTCTTTTGTGTGTGAAGGGTCAAATTAATGATTAAAAATTCCGAAGCTTAGGGAGAGTTTCATCATAAGGCTTATAAAACCTTTAACAAGGCTGTTAAATAAATAAAGATAGGTCAGTTTTCTGTTTTTGAATATTAGAAGATTGAAATATTTTCATGAAGGGCTTTCATGGCTAAAAGGCATGACACATTTTGGAAAAGAATTGCTCTACTTGGGAGAATTGAGAAAGAACTTGTTTTGATTGATGATGAAAAAGAGGTAGCCATCCAATTCTCATGTCTTCAGCTAGAAAACTGCAAGACTGTCACACTCATTGTGCCATAGATAAATTATCAGTGATGGATGGATAGTCAATGAGTGCATTAATGAGACAACAGATGACTGCATTAACTTAAGCACAATAAGTATCTCATTAGTCGTAATAAAAAAAAGTTCTAATTTGTATGAATTTGATTTTTTTTTTTTAATTCTATCCTACATACTTTCTTTAAAACTTCTTCTGGAAATGAAAAGTATAGTGCAAACCAGGAAATACAAAATATTTCGCCCAACTGAAGTAGGTTAAAAGAAAAAGGGGAATTTTGATGGTTCTTGTCAGACTTCAGATTCAATTTCCAACTACTTTTAGTCAGTATGTCCTAAATATGTCAGATAAAGACACTATGATCTACCATTTCCTAGTCCTTCTAGTATATTGACCAAGATGAACCTAAAACAAATCTTAGGAAAGCATCTTCAAAATCATTGTGGTATTATACTAAATGAAGTATAATTGGATTCTTTTGGAAGATTCTCTTTGTTATAGTAAACTAGTTGGTCTCTAAGCACACTGTATTCCTAGGAAACACCAGTAACTCTTATTCATTTTATTTATACTATTTTACTTGAAATTGTATTTATTTTTTGAAATACAACTCTGCATTGTTTCATGGTCACAGTACATAATATACACCTCTGCTTTTGGAAAAGGAAATTTATAACGGATTTTTTTTTTTAGTGGACAACATAGGACATGAGACATATCATCCTGTAAGGGCGCTAGCAATAGATTTTATGTATCCCAAGAACATTTTTTCTTAGTGAATTACTCATTCAAGATAAAGACACTTCAAGGATGGGAAACTCAAATTAACATTTTTATAGGGTTTACAGACAGAGGTGTCATGTGGCAGGTATTTGCTTCTTTACAGAATCTGAATTCAAGACAGGGTGAAAGTATCTATATGCACTCAGATTATGCAATTGTATTTCTATATGTAAGAGTGGTATTAATTTGTGTTTAAAGAATAAAAGAGGTATATTTCAGCATTGAATTTTAAGTTAACTTTTACTTTTTTAATGTTGTTCTTTCATTCCTCTCCTGACTGAGTTTACCTAAAAAAAAAAGTGAAAAGTTTGCTTTTGATTAAAAGAGTAAAACAAATATCTTGCAAAACACTATAGGAACAGAAAAGTAGAAGAATAGCTACCACTGCAATCATTGTTAATAGAACCTTTGTCATCTTTCTTATAACTTAGGCATGGGGAAAACTTGCCTTCAGTTTTCTTTTCTGTCACAGAAAATATGAGTCTTTCACATCTTAAACATACATTTTCTTGTCTGATCTCACATTTTCCTCCTGATCTTCCAGTTCAATAATTGTTGCTCTTGTAGCCCCTTGGAAAAAATGAAATTGATTCCAAGAAACCTATCTAGAGAAAATGATCTGAAGTTGCTAGTAATTTTGATGTTACCTAAGCTGCAATGTTACAGAGTTCAATTTTCTTCAAATTTTATTTCACAGCTGGTATCTTGGAGTCTTTGAGATACAATCAAATTAAAAAAACAATCCCAGCCATGCAGCAAAGATCAGGGACCTTAGAAGTGATGAAAGTTCCAGATTCTGCTGTCAGCAGGATATTCTTCAGAATTCTGTCTATACATTGCATTCAGGTTTGGTAACTGATATAGGGAACAAGGGAAAAACTACACTAAATATCCAATTTTGACTGTGAGCATGTACAAGTGCTTTTGTATTTTCTTTTTTCTGCATGTTTGCTTTCAGTTTTATTCTTAATATACTATAGCTGGAAAGAAGTGGTAACAATGCAGAAAAGAAATTAATATAGACTAGAATAGCAGACTACAGAAGAATATCAGACTAGAGAAGCAGTTAATTCTATTAAATTAATTGAGGGAGTTGTGGTGGTTTTTTTTTTTTGGTCTAATATAACAGTGTGGAAGGCATTTCATACTTTCCAAGAACAGATTTACCAAAAGTCATCTTGATCCTTCTAGTAACAAGTAATAACATTGCCAGGAATAGGCAGATCCATCAGGTCAATGCATGGCTCTGAGGTTGCTGTAATTGGAAAAATTTTGGTTTTACTCACCATGGGATGATCTGCTCAACACCTGGTCTACTGACACATGACAGGACGCATCTGTCTCAGAAGGGAGAAAGAGTTCTGCACAGGAGCTAGCAGGACCTTGTTGATAGAGCTTTAAATTAACTTAGAAGGGGAAAAGGGACAAAACCAGGCTTGCCAGTGATGAACAATGTGATGTTGTGCCAAAACTTGAGAAAACGATCACTAATGGAATCCTGCAATATGCTTCACAAGTTATTTGCTACAATGTACCACACCTGAGGGGTTTCCACAGTAATGCAAGCAGTCAGGAACAAACAAGAGAAGCTTGAAGCTTTGGCCCAGTCCTGGAGAGTTGACATCACTAGAATAAGTGAAACCAGAAGATATAGGCAGGGCAAAAGAGGCAGGGGGAGGGGGATGGCACTACATGTAATAGAAGGGTTAAAATAATGGGGATGTCATTGTGGGAGTCCACTATAGACCTCCTAACCAGGACCATGATGCTGATGAATTATTCTTTGAGGAACTAAGGGACACTTCCAAGTCAACTGCCCTTGTCCTTATGGGGGACTTCAACTTGCCAGAAATTAACTGGGAGAATCACACAGCTGGTACAACCTGGGTCAGAAGGTTCCTAAAAAACCTGGATGACAACTTCATGGAACAGGTCCTAAGGGAACCGACTCAGAAAGGTGCCCTCCTTGACCTGTTGCTTGTCAATAGAGTGGATCTTGTGAGCAAAGTGGAGATTGGTGGCTGTCTTGGCCACAGTGACCACAAAGTGATTGAGTTTGGAATCTATTGACAGGAGGAAAAGTGCCAGCAAAACCTCAACTCCGGACATGAGAAGAGCACACTTCAGGCTGCTCAGGGAACTATTAAGTGAAGTCCCCTGGAAAAGTGTTTTTGCAGATGCTGGGGTCCATCAGTGCTGGTCACTTTTCAAACCTCACCTCCTAAGGGCACAGGAGCAGCAATTCCCGAATATTGGAAGTCAAGCAGGCGAGGCAGAAGGCCAGCTTGGCTGAGCAGGGATCTTGGAGATAAGGCAAAAAAGGTGTATGCCCAGCAGAAGAAAGTTCAAGTGACATGGGAAGAATTCAGAGATGCTATTTGCTGCTGGAGGGAGAAAAGTCATGTGCCCAAAGCTCAGCTGGAGTTGAAACTGGCCAGAAATGTCAGGTATAATAAAATGAGTTTTTTCAAATATCTTAATGGCAATAGGCAGTATAGAAATATCATTGGCCCATTACAGGATGAGGATGATCACCTCAAAAACAGGGACAGAGACAAGGCAGAGGTGTTTAAGGCTTTCTTTGCCTTTGTCTTCAACATGGATGACAGACCAGGGGGGTCTCAGTGTCCTCAGCTGGAGAACCATGACTGAGAGAATGATCAACTCCTAGTTGACCCTGAAATTGTGCAGGATCTGCGGCTCCAGCTGGATCCCTACAAATCTATGGGGCCTGATAGGATTCAGCCCAGAATCCTCAAAGAGCTGGCTGATGTCTTTGCAAAACCTCTCTCAATGATTTTTGAACAGTCTTGGGAATCCAGACAGGTCCCAGCTGACTGGAAACTGGTAAATGTTGTCCCAATTTTCAAGAAAGGCAAGAAGGAGGTCTCTGTAAACCACAGGGCTGCCAGTCTCACTTCAATGCCTGGTAAAGTTATGGAAAAGACTATTCTGAGAGGTATTGAAAAACACATGAAAGACAACGCAGTCATCAGTCACAGCCAGTACGGCTTCATGAGAGGAAAGTCCTGCTCATTAAACCTGACTTTTTTAATGATAAGGTAACCCACCTAGTTGATCAAGGGAAGCCAGTTGATGTCATCTTTTTGGATTTCAGTAAAGATTTTGATACTGTCTCTCACAGGATCCCTCTGGACAAAATGTCCAGCACGCAGCTGGATAAACACATCATGGGGTGGGTGAGCAATTGGCTCATGGGTCGAGCACAGAGGGTCATAGTGAATGGGGTGACATCAGACTGATGACCTGTCACAACTCAAGTTCCATACAGCTCCATCTTTGGCCCAGTGATTTTCAACATCTTCATAAATGATGTGGACACAGGACTGGAAGGCATACCAAGCAATTTTACAGATGATACAAAACTGGAAGGAGTTGACTCCCTTGAAAGCATGGAGGCCCTGAAAAGAGACCCCATCAAATGAGAGGACTGGGCAATCACCAACCATATGAAGTTCAACAAGGGAAAGTGCTGGATTCTGCTCCTGAGATGGGGCAACCCTGGATGTAGTACAGACTGGGAATGAGATGCTGGAAAACAGTGCTGTGGGAGGGGACCTGGGGGTCCTGGTTGATTGGTCAATGACAAGGGTATAAAATAAACTTTCCATTTCACCTTTCAATAAGAAAAAGAAGTACTTAAATTTCCTATGGGAATTGCAAATAATGTCGAAAGTTTCAGTGGCTAAACATCTGTTAAGACATAACAGATGTGCCAAAACCTATTTTAATAAAAGTTATTATAAAACTTTTTATATGCATAGCAGTCCAAGCCTCTTTATGGTACCAATCAAGATGCTACTACCTTTCTTCACAATCTCTGATAAAGAGCTGATATTTTAAGTCATCCTTTTATGCCACAGGTTCACAAATTTCCAAATGGAGTTTGAAATCTCTACATACTGATTTTACAGTATGAGATTTCTTTTTCCCTGAGGCTTTTAAAAATAAAAAATAAATGTAAATATATGTATATATATACACATATATGTATACTTATATGCATATATACAGTATTCTAGGTAGTCTGTTTAGTCTATGATCTATCATCTTTTATAATATATAAATATAAAAATATGAATGTGTCTTTGTTATCTTTCTTTTCATCTCATTCGTTTAGTAATGAAAAGTGCATGTTAAACTTAGTTTCTCAAAGAAGGGAAATCCTAGGGAATAAAATGCTGACTTTAAAAGAAATAAAAATACATGAAATAATTTCATAATTAAATTCCCCCCTTTCTAGCTGTAAAAATAATGATACTCTGTCATGTAGTCTATCCTTCTTAATATTTGAGATAATAGAGAGATGGAATAAAGATATGAATAAAGAATGAGTTTGTATACCTTTATTCTAAATAATGTATAATTACTGGATTTTTTTTCTATGCTGAATTGCATAGAATCCATTTGCACCCTAGGAGGGTGCTGGTTTTGTTAATCCATAGAATTCAGCTACAAATGCATTAATCATTATAATTCTTATCATACAATATTCTAACCATATATTTATTTAATTTGGATAGAATAGTGTATTCAGTAATCCAGTATACTATTGAATTTCTTTTCCTGTTGATTATTCATAGTCTGCGGTCACTGAGACTTCATTCACTGTGCTTATGAACCCAAACCCTTTGTGCAATGACTATTGTTATATTAGTATCCATTAGGCATTGCAGAGATATATTATTTTTATTAGTTCAACGTGGATGACCTTTGACATTTACATTAAGAGAAGAATTTGGAATTTATGCGTGGGATGTGACTGCAATGTGGGATTCAGTTGAGTAACACCTAAATTTAGCTATGTACATTCACATATCAACATAAAAACTCACCTGATAGCTAACAAACATTACCAGAGGAAGCCAAAGAGCTCTGATTCGTAAGGCACAGTCCAGCTATCTAAATATAGCTTTAGACAACATGAAATGTGTCATGTGATCTCTGGTTGCCATTCCAAGCAAGTTTTGAGTTCTTCCATACACTTCATGTTACATTCCCCAGCCTTGCATGAGTGAGAAGCCACTCAGTGCTGAAGTGGTACTTGCCATTTCTGTTTAGGAAACTATATTGCGTGTATAATATCGAGACAGACAAATATCCTGTTTCTGCCAACTGCATTTTCTGGCTCCTAAGATCCAAGTTCACACACATGTATACCTAATGTTAGTTTTCTTAATTCTGTTACACATCCCATCCAATCCCCTCTGGATGTAATTCACATCCTTCATCATCTTGGTGTCAGCTTATGTTATGTTTTTAAATATTCATATTATCACTTTAAATCTCTTTAATTTCCTTCACTCATACAGATTTAAGAAGCAAATTATTATATGATAAATGGAAGGTTAAGAGTAACAGACAAACTCTAACTATAGAGAATCCGAAAATGAACAAAATGTTTAATTCCAAATAATATTGTGTAAGGACAATAAGTATAACTATTATCAGGAATTAATTTGATATATCAGTCAATAATTTGAACATATTTATTCCTTTCTTATTTTGATAAAAAAATTAAAGAATTAAATTAATAGTGCAATGGTCATCATAAAATTAAGATACTGATGATAGATTCTATTTTGGAATACTTATAAGTACTATAGTAATATAACCTATGTTAGGTAGAAGAAGGTTAAAAAATACACAAATATGAATTACATTGCTCCACTACCAGTAACAATATAATAACTTAAACACAGTCTTTATGAAAATCTTTATATGGGAAATATTTTCACAAAGTTGCTGTTTTGACTATATATCTACCTTGTTATGAATTAATACATGCCAAATCTTTTGTAGTCTTTAAGGCTGTAGCCTCCAGAGGGCTATTACTGTACCTGGTAACTGAAATGAAGCAGTTCTTTCACAAAGCCTTTTCTCCACCATACTGTTATGTTGTTCAACATATCTGTGTCACCTACTTGCCTCAGCAATAAAAATGTTAAAAATGTCTTACTTCTGCATAATTCCTGTTGCTATTTCTTACTATAGAAAAAAATAAACTTTTTGTCTGAAGTTACAACTAAAATCTATCTAAAACAACAAAGCCTAGTTCTAAATTTGAGGATACAGAAGCCTCAGGTTTTCTGCAGTCTTTGTTCCATGCCACTCTTCAGTGCATAAATACCAATGTCATTCATGTCAATATTGAAAACTTAAGCATATATGAATATTCCTCTAATATCTGAACTGTATCGGAATATTTTAAAAGGAATGAAAACTATATTTAAAAGACTCTAATCACTTCACTTCCAAGTATGTCTTATTAATTCCTGTTTTACTGGTAAGTTAGCCAGCAAAAGAAAGCAGACTTGGAAGAAAAACAGTTTTAAACAGAATCCTTGAATTTTCATAAAGTATACACTTTATTCAATTGGAATCTGGATAAGAATAAGTCATTTAATTCTTTTTTTATCCCATCTACTTTTAGCTTAAAGATAAGAGTATCAATTAAGTGCTCATTGCTCAAGACAACTCCTGTGTTACTGTAACTGTTCCACAAGTCAGAATTTTATTAATTTTGGGTAATCCCTCAGACTCTTGAATTCAATGAATGTTGTGTTTGCAGTACTAAGAGCAGAATTTATAATTGTGTATTCTGTGGAGGACTTCTGTTCAAGACAGCTTTTCTCCTTCTGTCTTGTCTCAAATACCTATGATTCTCATGGGCATTCTCATTTCCAGGTCTATTCACCATTATTTTTACATTATTTTGCTTTGAATATGAGCTTATGTCCTCATTTCAGCTACTGAATTCTCTCTCTAGGTTTGGTCTCCTTCAGTCTCTTTGAAAGTACTGTTGGGTTTATGGAAACTTATTGTAAACAGAAAAAAGAATTGCTAAGGATTATTTTATCTTAACTCAGTTTTATTCTGCAAATCTTCCTCTTTCACACCACCCTACTTTCAAGTAGCTTAATACCCCTTTATAGATGTGTTTGTTATAGAATCATAAAATGGCTAGGGTTGGAAGAGTTTTTAAAGACCATCTAATTCGAAACTCCCTGCCATGGGCAGGGACACCATCCACTACACCAGGTTGCTCAGAGCCCCATCCAACATGGCCTTGAAAGCATCCAGGGATGGGGTAACCACAACCTCTCCAGGTAATCTGTTCCAGTGCATCACCACCCTCACAGAAAAGAATTTTTTCCTAATATCTAATTTAAACCTATTCTTTTTCAGTTTAAAACCATTCCTCCTTGTCTTGTCATTACATGCCCTTGTACATAGTCTCTCTCTATGTTTCTGGTTGCCTCTTTTCCAAACTGAATAACCCTAATTCTCTCAGCCTTTCCTCATAGGAGAGGTGCTCTGTCCCCCTAATCATCTTGGTGGCCCTCCTCTGGACTTGCTCCACCATGCTGGTGTCCTTTCTGTGCTGCAGATCCCAGAGCCAGATGCAGTACTCCACGTGGGGTGTCAAAACTAGGTGGAATCATTTAAATATGTGGCAAAATGAGACAATACAAAACTGTAAATAGTCTTTAGCTCATCTCTAAATTTCAGTCTCCTAGAGCTCTGAAGTGACACAAAAACATACACAGAAAAGAACTGTGCAGAAATTATGTAATATATAAGAATGGTGGTAGACATACTGACTGCATATAAAAGTTAAGGGTTCCTTTACTGCACCTTTATATCCACTTTTTAAGAACAGCTCAGGTTAGACTGACTTGGCTTATTTCTTCTTTTGGAAGAATCCTTTAGGACTGCAAAACAGCAATAAAAACCTTTTTGATCTTGGACGAATTATAACTCTTACTGAATATATTGACGGATTCCTAAATGATTTGTAGTACAGCATCATTCAAAAACCCTGTCATTTCATCTTAGTGGTTCCCAGTTGGGTTCCAGTAATAATATTGTGAATTTTAACTTTTACTATTTGATTATCAAAGCATATTAGCAATAAAATATCATATGATGAAGCCTGCACCTCACTGTGTAAAATTTTCAACATAAATTTAATCAACATACCTTATAAAGATAAAGTCAAAAGGCTAGGGAAAGCTTGAACAAATGAGTATCACTGATTATGTCTGAGAAAAATACTTTTTTTTTAGAATTTTTTTATTTGTATTTCATCCAGTGACCACTTAATACAAAATTCAGACAATCCAGGATGGAAAGACTCTTGTTTACAATTGAAAGTGCTCTTCACTGGATACAAGTGTGTGAACCTCCTTTCTCTTCAGCTTTGCTCACCTTGTACTTTTGCTACACTGAGACATATTCTCAGGTGTGAAAACTGAGATATTGGAAAAGCTCTAAATATTCCTTACATTACCCTCATCAGAAAGAAACAGGGTATCCTGTTAAGATGTACTTATTTGCAGTGTGTATAACTGAGTCAAACAAAAAAAATCATGTGACTGCAAAAAAGACCCTGTCCCACCAAAGAAAAGTGGTATAAATTTCCTGCATTCACTGTCTTGGGGGGAAGCAACTTCACCTCAATTACTTAGTTCTCTGAAATACACTTATTAAAAGACTGACCACTTGAATCTTATTTTGTCAGGTAATGTATAACTAATACAATCTGAATTTGGTTTCCAAAGCTGATATATCTTTTATAGAAAGGCAGATGGAATCAGTCAACTAAAAAGATAGCATTTCCATTTTGAGCCCTGAGGAGTTCCTAAGTAGAACAGGAAGAATTCCATTTAAAGGTAGTGAAGGAAGGCAAGAAATACATACAACTTGCTGCTTAGGAGAGTTAATACTATGTGCCATGTTTAGTCTTGATGCTGAATGTAAGGGTCTAGTGGATAAACTTTCCAAGAAGTTTCAATTCATTATGTGTCTTATTTGGTCGTAAGGGACCTACAATGGTAATCTAATCCAACTACCTAAACACTGCAGTGCTGTCCAAAATTTAAAGCTTGTTATTAAGGGCATTGTGCAGCATCACATTGGAGTTAAATGAAGCATAGGAAGTTATAATTATGTTATTACTAAGCACAGTTTCAAGCCCCTTATCCTTAGCTTGTTTAGAGAGCCATAAAACAATTTCTAACCCTGAGACTTAAGTTACAGGAGGTTCTACATATTCTCCTATCTGGTATAGGATACAGCACTGAACCAACCTTTGTATAGTGCTTTCTTTGTAAAGTGGTTATAAACCTATTAGTTTTTCTGTAGCCCAAATGCTGACAAGCAATGAATGTAAAAAAACCCCAGTTCTTTGAATACTTTATCTCAATTTTAGTTTTAAGGTTCTTGAAAATATATTAAATAAGTGCATGTGGTATCATTGCTTGATCTGGAGACTACTAAATTAGAATTTTCCCAATTATTTATCTCAGCATTAACTGTGAGGAAAATTGAAAGTCTGAATCTGGGTTGTGTAAAATTGAGAACCATGTCCTGTGCATCTTAAGCATGTTGAATGTTTGTGATTGCAATCAAGACAGACAGGGCCAGGATCAAAGAGCCTGCACTTCTGTATCAAGTACACTCCTGAACTACTTTTGAATTCACTGCATTTGTTATGCCATAGTAGGTGTGATGGTGCTTTTCTATAGCTTCATTTTGGTCACCAAAAAGCTATGTGAAAATGTAGGAACAAAGTATATTAAAGTAGTTTATAAAACAAAGAATCAAAGTATAATGGAATGCAAAATTACGTTTGCTTTTACTGTAAACAGTCTTCATTCTACTTCAAATGTGCATTAATCGGGGATGTTGTAGCACAACCAAGAAAACATGAGAGCAGGTTCTTAGGGAAATGGTTGTTATAGGATGGGTTTCTGAGCTTTACAAGAATATCATTAAGCTCTATGCATTTCTCTTAATGGTAATTCAATTTTACTTTGTTAGAAATAAATCTTAATTATGAAGCTTATGAAGTACTTGTACAGCACTTAGAAAAACCCTATGTAACAAGAACAATCAAAGACCTATTCTGTAATAAGAGAAAGAGAATGAAACAGAAAACAAAAATCTGTCATAAATTGGTTGCATACAGAAAAAACGGTGGTAGAGCTGAATCCTTTAGCCTTACTGTTTGAACTGACAGAGATGAAATGCAATTTCATCCATTTACAGAAAATCACTGGCACTGTATCAACGAAATTGCCCAGCTACCAACATAAATCACTAAAGACAGCATCATTATTCAATTAAAATGTACAATATAACTTTTTAAAACTGACCGATAGCAAGTGACTGTGCTTTCTTACCTTGTTTTATATCCAACAGCCATAAAAAAGAATGATTACCTTATGTTTAAGAACATAGTAAAATTATTTAGTAAATATAGATTTTTTTTTCTGACACATTCCTATGTATCAGTAATTTTGCGAAAGAGAATACTAGTGGGTGTCCCCTCCGCCCTCCATCCCCATCATTTTTGGGCTATACATAGATTAAAATCATAGGAAATGCATGTTTTACATGGGGAGATGAGTTGATGAGTTGCCTGGCAACAACATCTGTGTCAATTTCTCTTCAGTATGTAGAATGTGTCCATGTCTAGAATGTTATTTATCTTCATTAGACCTAAGCAATTTAGGTTGTCAAGTCTCTGGTGACCATTAGGTATCTGATAACCATAAATTTTGAGCTCCACCAGATGCACTTACAAGCAAAATAAAAATAGCATAAATTCTCTGTCCTATATTTTCAAATTATGGCATCATTAGCATTGGAGTGTTGCCTCTCTCTTTGGTCTCTGTTGTGATTGGTATCCATTAAGCTGTTACAACAGAAAGTAAAGTCCAAGACTTTATTATCAACTTACCTTTTAATAGTGAAATTGTTCTAACTATAACTGTCTTATCATAGCCATGTCCTTTCAGTTAAAAATTCCTATATAAAAAGAATATACAGAAATATAAAGAGACTTAGAGCCACTTGGATAGCTCTGTTTAGTCAACTGGCTTGCAGCTTGCCAGGGCAATCATTACATCAGTTCCACCTCCTAGAATTATTAAACATAAAGAGAACTTAAACACTTCTCATATATGTATTTCTAATTGTAAATGTCTCAATTTGAACTGAATGACTGATCCAATCCAAGGATACATATATAGTTTAATAACAAAGATAATTCTGACTCTAGAAAATAAACACTATGCTTACAATTAGGGTGGTAACAGAATTGTCTGAAATAAACCAGTAATTGGAAAGCTAAATGTATATTTAAAGGCTATAGACTTTATGTAAGAGGTAGATGATGATGTATTCATATTACAGAATTAAAAGGTAATTTCATGCTAAATCAAGAAGACCACTGGCATTGTATTATTGCATTATTAATACAAAGAAAGTTGATGTAGCAAAAAGAAATGTCAGTAACTAAACTGCAGTCTTCAAACATGTACTTGAGTGCAGCAAGCTGATAAGAAGAGTGTTTAAATAATAGGTTACAATGTGACCAAATACCTTGAGAATGCAACTAGATACAATTTAAAGACATAAGATTTTAAAAAGATTATAGATAACTGATTCATCAGCCAAAAAAGTCTTTGGAAAATTCCTAAATACTTTTAACTTTTAAGATGAGGCGTCCATCCATCCCTTCATCTCCATCCATACCCAGAGATATGATCTCGTTCAGATTAGAACTCATTAAATGAGGTCCATTTGACTGGGATTTAGATATGTAACCCTAACCCTAACCCTAACTTATTCCTTCTGTATTTATAATTCATAACTATATATAAACTTTATTTATATATATATAAATAATATATATATTA
>VZRE01015693.1:0-16651 GCA_013396775.1 Cephalopterus ornatus | reverse complement strand
ACTCTTTTAGGCCTGATTCTCGTTTCAAAGGCAGGAGGATAAACCTTCCAGTACTAACCACTGTCAATCAGTTGCCTGGGGAAGTTGTGGTATTTGCATCAGGGGAGCATTTAAGAATCGTTTAGACAAATATCTTTCATGAATTACATAAACCAGGAATGGACTGAATGATTTCTCTCCCTTTCTCTGCTCTAAGTGCAATCACTACACTTGCTAACAGTGAAATCACCGTTAATGCATATCCACTCCCTAGAATTTTGGTAATAGGTCTCTGAATGAGACAGAATGAAAAATGGCTGTAGCTCCGTGTCGCAGGAGAGATCAAACCAAAAAAGACCCAGACCCAGGGCATCAAGAAGCCAAAATTCTAGGATGTCATGAGCAATCCCAAACAGATGGCACATGGTAGTCACTGCTGTGGGACAGCACTTGACAAATACTAACAGATATAAATGATACAAACTAAGGAGCTGTCATAACATTAGCTAGATAATCTATCACAGAAACTACCAAATGTCTTGGTAAAATGTCACTCCTTTGGAGGCAAAGATTGAAAAGTTTAGATACTTTAAATTTTTCAACCAGCTTTTCTACAAAGACACTTAGAATTCCCTTGCATGGGAAGTTCATCAATGAAAGGTTTCCCCTGTTGCAGCAAAAACAAGAAGCTGTACCAGCCTCTGGTGTTTTTGAAATAGTATGGACAGTTATATAAATATAGAAATTATTAGAGTGGTCTAATTACCAGGGGGAGAGGATTTGCAAGACAGCAAGAAAGTGGTTAAGGATAGGAAAAATGGGTGTCAAATAAATACTTTATTATTCCTTTACTGCTTGTTTTATTTTGAATACTGTAGTTTACTGCTCCTTCTGAATGTATCAGAAGTTATATTAAAACAAGTATCTCTACATAGAAAAGTGAAGCTGCAAGGTAGTAGGCTCTTTTTATGTGGGCTCTATGTTAAAAGTTCCCTTACACACTATAGGATTGTGAAGAAAAAGACTAACAATGTCAGTGAAAACATAAACCTCTGTCCTCAATAGGCAGCCAAGATCTGATGCCAGGGATATAACTGATCAAGGCAGGGAAAAAATGTAGTTTTGTTTTTTTTAAAGGATAATATAGCAGGTAGACTATGCCTTTTTTTTCCCTGAGAAAGAATTAGAACAGCAAGAAAAGTGCTGTTGGGGAAAACGAGTAGTAAGTGTGGCAGTTTGAAGGAGGTGATAGTATGCAAAAATCAAGATCCTCTAGAGTAAAGTTTCTGATGACTTTTCAAGTTTGCATCAAATCAAATAGCAGTTGAAACTGGGCTTCACTAAACCCTGTATAACACAGAGTTACACATTTAGACATTTCTGAGACACAAATTTTCCATTCATATACAAAAATATTCCTGACTTTACACATTTTAACAATGGAGCGGAAATCATTACAATGTTTTGCCTTTGCATTCTGCATCAACAGGAACAGAAAATTTACAGCCAGTAGATGTCTTCCTGGTTTTTGTTCTCACATTAGAAAGAAGTCAAGGGCCCTGCTTTGCAGCGCCCAGCTAGGAGTCAATAACAGCAGGAGCAAATCCTGAAAGCCCTAGAACACCAGCCACAGTTACATCACAAACTAAATATACCACTTGGATTATCTGCTGTTTAAAATAGAACTCTTTAGTATGCTATCTATGTGAATAAAAGCATAAACATTTCAGCTATCAACTCATCAAAACCGCTTGAGCAAGCATAAAATATCTTCTTGGCACCAGGTAGTCACTCCATCCTCTTAACACAATTTCTCTCCCTCAAACTTACTCTTCAGCTACATGCTAATGGGTTCATCTTAAGATAGCAAAGCCATGCATGCTTTTAATATCAGACTTCCTTGCATTGGCAAGAGCTACAAATTTTTTTGCTGACAAGTCATCTTTGCAACTATATGAATGGTACTTCTTTGTTTAGTGAAAAAAAATGAGGTGAGTAAGAATTCTGAACCACAAATGACGCCATGTGAAAGACTAAACCGAGCACAAGAAGAGTTACAGACCACTTCACAAATGCAAATGAAGTAAGGTGAAAAGTAAAATGAAAGGTCAGCTCCCCCCAAAAAGTGGTTTGTTTGGGGGTTTTTTTCTCTAAATAGCCTTCATTCTTTGCAATTTGGTCTGCATTTCCATGCATGTTTTCTTATCTTATTTTTTGTCTTCCACTCTTATTTCTGAGCAGGAGTATCTGAAGCAGATCTACTAAGTTCTTTAAGTTAATCTGATTTTCTGATTTCCACCTATGCAGTTAAGTATTGTCATTTAATTGTTTCAAAGGACCAGCCATGACCTCTAAAGCCACAGGTCTGCCTGACTGGACACAGAGTCTGGCAGGCAGAGACTGAATACTCACATGACAAATACTGCTAGTGATTGAGTGCAGCATGAACCGGAGCACAAGACTTTTTCTGTTACAAGAGGTCTGTGATGACAGGCTTACAAAAAACCAAGGATGCCTTTCCTTTTCATCCCCAAGCCAAATCAGCATGGGTTTCCTCTGCTCCGGCCATCCACCAGAAAGTCCTCACCCATTACTCTTCCCAGATCCCTTTACAGGCAAGGCTGTACAATTTTTGGTCCACTCTCTCTAACACTAATGTCACCCCCTCAGCTGCACCCATATATACAGACACCCTCTTCCCCTTCAACAGAAAACAGAAAAATTAGCAACAAGTAGGGAGAGCAGATTTCTCCCTCAATCTCTGTTGCTGAAGACAGCAAAAGAGCTTAATGAGTGCCTTGGCCAAAAGCCCCATGCTGGCTTCAGCCGGCTGCTCCTGCGATGACAGCATCAGTGCGGTTTTATTCTCAGCTCAGTCAGCACCTCCCCAGCAAAGGACTTCAATCGCACCAGATGCTACATTCACACAGCAAGGGACCACTGTCTTCCTCTCTATTCCTGTGGGTGACATACCAGAGAAGATCAGGGAGAAATACAAGAGGAATCCACACCTGTCCTAGGCTACTGTGGTCAGATAATTCCTTTTGGATTTGTATCACATTCCATTTAATGTCATCCATTTCTGTGGTCTCTTTTCCCCCGTGCCACCAAGGTCCTTTCAACTGTCCCACTGACAAGTCGGCCTTTTTCTGATGCTCCCAAGTGCTTGTATGGACACAGTATCAGATAAGCACTGGGATGAGTGACTAGGTTAACTGATAAAGTTGCTAATTAAAGCTCCATTTTCAGCACTGCTGAAAGATTAACAGAGGCAAAATTTAGAGCACAGGGGAAGTTTTACTTTTAACAATATACACTGTTTGGTAAATAAAAGGCTCTAACAATTTCAAAGAAAGTTGTGCCAAGAACCTTGCAAAAACATTTTCCTCCTCAGCAAATTATATAAACGGTGCAATTCACTTTAAAGCTTTGAAGATTTGACTTTGCAAGTCTCTTGTAAACACTGAGGCTAATTCACTAAAAACACTACAGACTGAAAGCACAATCATTTTATAATCTTAACCATTCATTCCCAATTACATATTCCTAACATTCCAAACTGGCCAAAAATCAAAATTACTGGAAAATTGGAAATGGGTTTAAAAATAATTTCTGTCTTTTCTGGTGTAAGGTTAGATGTTCAGTTGCTGGCAGGACTGCACAAATAAGATAATGAAGTCATGTTAGGATGGCAGTGACTAAGCTAATACCTATCCTAAACCACTAAATGCACCCAGTGTAAATTGTGTGGCTCTTGGGCTGAGCTGATTAAGCCTGAACTAACTCCCTGTGCAATCCACAGAAAGGATGCTGCTTTTCTTTCTGGCATTGGCACAATCACCAAACAGTTCATCATTACTGTTGCATAAAATATTATGAAAATCCTAACTAGCATAAGCAGACATATTCCTGAGGTTTAAAAATGCTCTCAGGTGCCCCACGTATGGACACAGCTGTTTTGTTACTTGCTTGTAATATTCCCACACAGAAAAAGATGAAGATCAATTTTGAAACAGTGTGATGAGCTGAACTGAACTCTGATAATAAACACAGTTTTCTAAACATGTTTTTGATATAAATGCTGCAGCAGTGATTATTTAATGTGAGGATAATAAAACAGATGGTGAACACTTAGCTGACCAATATTTACTGGTTGCACATGCAGTACATCAGGACTTTTATTAGCATTGAGGTAATGATTCTAAATCACAGCTTTTTTTCTTGACTCTAGGAGAGAACTGTTAATAAACAGAATGGAAAATGAAAGGTAATTACCACTGAAGGATTACACTTATGCCTTGACTACCTTGTGTTTGATTTGTTCAGATTTCATAAGGTAAACCAGGGCTGGCTAGTCACTATGCAAGCACTAATTTATAATCTATACTAAGTTTAATTAAATAATGGGTGATGCAAAAAATCTAATTGCATGTCCTGACCTGATCCCAAAATTAAGTTTAACCTGGAATTTTTTTGACAGATTATAAGGATCTCAGAGAGGTATCCAAACTGTCCCCACCATTATTGCAGAATTCTAAAGGTGGTTTGTTCTGGACTGTTCATTTAACAGCAAGCTTTAATTTGCTGAGACTGAGCTCTGTTGGCGTTATCAGTAAAGAGAGGTACTAAAACCAAGGTCATTATTATTCATCTATATGTATTTTTTATAATAACAGAATCATCACTGATGCTGTTATTGCTGCTTTCTAATTACATTTTGAAACAGGGTAACTCATTCCTTCCAGTTGCCCTGCAATAGTCAATTGACCTCTTTGTGTCATATTTTCAAACTCCACTGAGAGATGCTTACATTGCAGTTGTGGTCTCTCTTTGTGATGACACTATTGCAGAGAAAAATGAGAATCCACATGTCAGGCTTTGCAACATAGATATCAAATAATCATTTAAACGCCTGTCTTGACAGCCATCAAGGAATGCCTTCTCTCTCCATGAAGAAAATACAAAACAGTATATCACATAAACACTAAACTGACAACACAAGACCTATTCCCTAATTTTGCCTCTAAATAGAGGACCTTTCATAAGAACAGGAATCTAAAACTCAGCAAAACTGCTGCAAAAATTGTCTAAAAGATAACCAGAGCTTTAGCCCTACCACACTACAGCTTGATCATGTTCCTAAGCCTACACTGAAAACTGAAAAGTAGCCTCAGGCCTCATGTAATTCCTGAAGAGTTTGGAAAAGTCTTTGATAGAAGTTTAAAGAGAAAATATTTTTTCCAGCTCCTTTTACATAGCTCTTCTCTTGCAAGTCAATTATTCACTTACCCAGTCCATCTACAGCCAACAGGAGAGTGTGCTTTGGTAAGAATAACTCATGTAACACTTTGGAAGGAAAACTATGAAGAGATAGGTATGTACTTTGCTGGTTGTGACCCTGTGAAAGTTTTGGTTTTGGTCCTTAAACCTAATTCAGAATAGTTCCATAAGGTTTTGCCAGTCTTTCTCTTTATGAACTCATATCTCCTCATAAAGCTCTGTACTCAGCTTTCACTCTACTTTTAAAAAGTATTTTAATTTCCTTCCTTTTCAAAATTAATTTATTCTTTAATTTAAATAATTTAAATTATTCTTCTTTCATTTGCAAACTAATTTATTTGCTTTCCAATTTTTTAGCCTCTCCTGTTCCACACTGATGTCCACATCTTTACCACTTTTAATCCTTACATATTGTTTCCTACTTAAGAATGCTGTTATTATCTAAAGCACACTAAAATTGATTGAGAAGTAGTTCCTTATGGATATGGAAGCAAAAGGTCCATAGAGAATTTTGTTAATCATTTTATACATAAAATGTATAACATAATCATTTTGTGACAGAAAAAAAGAAAGAAATTAAATCAATAAAGCAGAAGTAGTTATGGAAATTTACATGTGTGAAGATGATCAGGTATTAAGGCTATTTAGATTCTCAAATTCTAACAGAAAAACTCCACAGGAAGTACCTCTGCATATTGCAGAGAATATTGCAAAAAGTGTACATGTGGTTTTCCTCATCCTTTACACTTCACCCTTAACCTAGCTGAAACCTCTATGGATACAGGAGAGAATAGCAAACAGTGTATACACTAATACTGGTAGAAGCCCTGAGGAAGAAATGCCCTGCTGAAATCAGAACAGAAGGTTTGCCAAGCAGAGTGCTTTGGAAGAAGAAAACAAATCCTGGCAACAAAGGAAAAATAGGATGCGACAAGGCACTCTAACAAAGTCTGGATCTCACAAAGGCTTGTGGATTATTGAAGGCTTGTGGATTACTTCACAAGAGCAACTGCTTTTCCTCTTAGCTGTGATTCGCATCTATCTAGGAGCTGTGCTATCAGTTTTTGTCACACATTTCATACTCCACCTCTTTCCCTGTAGCAGCATGTGGCTGCATCCAGCTCTACAATATAGCTTGGACCAAGACATAAACGTGACTTCTCCACAATACATCACAAGTTCACAAGCTACTGTCAACACTAGGAGCTACTACTACATTTACAGTGATTTTATGACAACTGTGTACATCAAAATGGGTAATCAAAATAATTTGCTATTTAAATAAATCTGGGTTTTTTCCTTCTCTTTCTTCATGTCTCATCTGAATATGCAGTCAATTCCTAACATATGGGGGGGTTTCCAGTGAGGAGCACGTTAAAAAAAAATCACACAAAACCCAGAAAACCTTTAATTCTCCACTTTCTCTTGTAGCACTGCTCAAAGAAGCTGTGAATAAAAGCAAACAAACTTTCACTGCCTTCTCAGTCATCTTCCATGCTTTTTGACTCTGTCAGATCTGTTTCGCAGATACTTTCCTCAGTAAAACTCTGTATCATCTCCTTTCCTCAATACAGTGCTGCATGGTTCAATAATACCACATGCAATGCTTCTAACTCCTATCTGGTTGATTGGAAGTACACAGTTCAGCTCAGGCTGAAACAATAACCTTAGAAGAGGTTCTATAAGCCCAAATGCCAACCCAGCTGACTATATTTTCCAATTACATAATTCAGTTGTGCTTTCTAGTCACAAATTTGGCCCAATACTGTACATCACAGAACAACTACTTTTATGGTGTACCACATAAGCAGCCTGTGATCCTCTACTATCTACATGCCCCACACAACAAAGACTGTACATACGACAAAAAGAGTTCAGCTTCCCAGGACAGCAGGGTTACACCAGATGTGAGTTCATAACCTATAAAAATAATATAATGCACTCCTGGATCAAACGTCCCTTCAAATTCTCTGACAGAGAGATGCCTTGCCATGAGAGACTGGCTTTGTATCAGTGCCTGCAGGGAACATATTTACCCCTTTCCTTACAACAGTAGGTGAACAGCCAGCCTTCATGCTTCACCACCACAGAAAGGTCTTTTGCAGTCTTGTTTGTACTCACAGCTGCTATTTACATACCTTTGCGAATGGCAATGAGTCGGACACCGTCTTGTTCTCCATATAAGCCAATAGGTCTGCAAGAGTTATAAATCAGGAAATAATATTTCTTGCAAATAAGCCCAGAGTATTTAAAATAATCCTAAATAAGACAGCATGATTATTTCTCAAAATAGCATTAGAGAGAATGGATTGACTGGAAAGCTGGATTTTAGTTCATCCAGATGTGTGCAATGGAAATATTTTTGTTTTCTTACAGCTGTTAGAAAGTTATCCATCTTACTTTTCACCATGGAAAATTACCAAACTCAGGGCTAGTCATGAATGGCACTAGAATCAATTCAATAGAGACAAAAATATGTCTGAGACAAACTGAGTTAGAGACAGAAATGATTTATAATGCTCTTTTGCCTAGTATTGGCTGTTCTTTCCACCGTAGTCACTTTAATCTCAAATACCTCTACTGTGGCGTGCAGCTAAAAGTAGCCTCCATGGCCTGTTTGAAAATAGAGGAGGAAAAAAATTCTTAAGGATTAGAACACAAAAATATGAATAGCTCTCCAAATATGAAATAACTACTTATCTATTTTTTTTCCTACCAGACATGACCAACATTATTGGAGCTTTTTCCCAACTAGGCAGAAAAAAGGCAGGCTTTCCTCTGTGCTTATACAATTTCTGAGTCCCTTCTAGAAGACAACACTCCCCATAAAGCCAAAAAAACCCGAAAGATGGCTATATTGGGCTATTTTTTCCCACTGGGATCACATATTTTACCAAATATTCCTCTATGAAAGCAGAGCAGTATGTAACAAGTAAAATAACAGTATGGGGGAAACATGTTCACCTGTCATCTTCTCCATCACCTTCATCTGCACCAGTCCGTTCTAGATTTCAAGGCTTAGTGCATTCATCCCAACTTTGAAAGTTTAATTGTCTATTTACCAATTCTGCAGTAGAATTCTAAAATACTACTGCAAAACAGCATGCTTCATCATAGTAAATTAGTGCCATGGCAGTGTTTACAAGTGAAAACTGAAAGAATATTTTAAGTGCTTTTTTCCCCCTTTCTTTGATGCAAGTGTTATGCTGCTTGAAAACAGTGCCAGACTTAGCCTTGGGTGGAGTCCTCATGGAGCAGAGACCACATCATGGGAGAGGTAACAAAAGAATTCAGTCCCTTGATAAATTAAATCCTTAACCTCTCTTCTCAGTCAACAAGGATCTCAGATAAAGCAAAAAATAGTAGCAGAGTTTCTCTTTGCTGCTAATTAATCCCCACCATGGTCTGGACCAAGAAAATCTAAGAGGCTTTCAGTTAGCTACAAATTGAACATTTTGAAAGAAAATAAGTTAAACTAAGATGAAATTTCAATACAGACCCTGCAAGAAAAAGCCTAGTCTCTGGAGAACGTGAGATTCATCAACCTCTCCAGTGATTTGTAAAACACCCGAACAGTGTGAAGTGGATTAGCAGTCGACTAGCACCATTGCATCAGGGAGATGCCAATGTGTAAGTACTAATTTGTCTGGAAAGGGTGAAATAGGTGGGTTGTGGGGGGAAAACTTTATGCTGTAGCACTGAAATTACCGTGTTCCTTCTCTTTTAACATACAGAGCAGAAGTGTGCTTCTGCACTGGAGTCCGTTGACATTATCCCACGAATGACTCCTCCTTTGTAAAATGTCATTCTGACATATCTTTTAGTCATGTCCTTGCTTGCTGGAGAAAGCAGTAAAGATCCATTGGTCTCTGGTAATCTTTTTTTACTGGAAAACAGGGTTTTCTACCAGTAAGGTCACTGTTTTGACAAATTGTATAAAGAAGGCAGTGGAGGGTAGAGAGTATGCAAACTACATCACTCCCAGCTGAAGTATGTGAACAAAAGAATGACAGACCACAAAAAACATTGATTGTGTGAGTAAAACAGCCAAACCACTACCACATGCCTGGTGAAAAGTCAGGAAAAATGTTGTCCAAAACAGGACTCCCAGGAGAGGTGAGATCACACTAAGCGGGGGAGGAGGGTACATACAGGATGTTGTTTTGTAACTGTGTAGTGTTTTCCAGAGTAAAAGTGATTGTGGCTTGGCTGAGCCCAAGTTTCTTTCCTGCCTGCTTCTTTGTCCCTGAAGACTAGAAACGAGAGCTCCACCACCAGGTAGGCTCTCTGGAAAAGTATCCAAGCAACACAGCCCAGCTTCCCTATCAAGATGGAACAGATGGCCTAGAGTTGTAGTACCGCCTCAGAGCCCTGAGGGACAGAAGAAGACTGACCAGTATCCAAAACCCAAAAGTTCAGTCAAACTAATCTGGTCATAAAAGGTACACTCTCACAGGAAGGAAAGGACTTCACTGTAGCATCCTGCTTCCAAACTAGATCTTCATTCAAAGGAAGTCAATTCCTCTTTCTTGATGAATATACAGGTTAGCAATTATGTCACTATAAGAGTCAGGATCATTTTTATATAATATTTCAAGTGGTCCATAGTTTGCTGGATTCTTTATCTATGCTGATTTTTTTTTGTAGGAGCACATCTTTAGAAGGCATTTTAGCAACTTTTAACTTTTCTGGCAGTAAATTAATTTAGGCTGCTCTAGAGGCCCTCTCCTTCCTTTACTGATTGCTCATCTCTCATGTACAGTCCACTTTCTTGGAAGTTCTATTATCTTAATCTCGGAGTATTCATTCCATTTGCCAGTATTGCTTTTCTTATCTTTTACACTCTCGACTTCACTATGTAATCATTAATGTTTCTCCTCCACATTTAATGTTTGATTCCATGGCTGTATCTCATCCCTGCTCTGCACTACTTTTCCTGTTTCTCTCTCTCATAGAGTCTTCTAGTCTGTTAGCTTTTGCAGAGTCAGCTTCCTTGAAAGACTCAGCTTCCATTTCCATTACTATCAATGACAGCCTCTGGCATTCTGTTCTGAATATGAGGAACAGCATGCACTGATGGTTATGCCAATCCTCTTGATACTAATTATTCCTTTATTCTGTATCTTTTGTTTATCCTTCCAAACATTTTATTCCATCTTGTCAACTGCCCTGTCATGCTGCTAAAATTTCCTCTGGCACAATGTAATAATCTTGTTTCTCTTATTTTTCAGTCTCTCTGGTGGCTTAATTATAAGTCTGGTTAAGTTCTGAAAACTAGGCACTCTTGTACCCATTCTTATTAATAGTTTGTTGTGCCTTAGGAATGGTATTCTCGAATTTAGTGTTCCCACTGAAACCATTCCAACCATGCAACAGTCACTCTCTTCCCTCATCCAAGCCCCACCTCTGTGGCGGAGAGGAGAATTGGAGGCACAAAAGGTAAAGACCATAGTTTGAGATAGGAACAATTTACTGGAAACAACAATGATATAAGAAAATGAACAGTAACAGCAACAATATTAATAGCAAAAGAGAGGTGAGCAATTCACATGCAAATGCTCACCACTAATACCAGGCAGAGCCCAACAATACCCAACCACTACTACTTTACCTTGACAGGTAAGAAAGCCCTTCCTGCATTCCCAGAAAATTACAATAACCTCCAGGTCATAGCCATGCCCCCTCCCGGGTGCTGCAAAAATTAACCCTGTCCTGGCCAGATCCAGGACACAGTTCTGTGGGACAGTGTTAGATGCACCTCTCACTTCTATTAGCACCATAGCACTTAAGTGAAACAGTGATCAATTGAAACAAATTTCACATCACATATTTTGTAAGCAAATCCATTATCTTGCCTTTTATGAAAGAAATTACCCCCAGAAACCTCTCTATTCTCATATTTTCTAAGTTATTGCTGCACATTCTCTGATAACATAATGTATTAAAACCACTGTAGGCTTTGTAATCAGGCCCTGGAAGTCTGCAAACATAGAGACAGCTACACAGCAGGATTTAAGATTTCTTTCTTTCTGTTTCCTAGACAAGGAATACTTGCTATAAAGCAAGTATATCCTACTAAAAGATACTTTCCTTGTGACAGCTATTTCTTGCTCTCTTTATTTCAGGATTCTGTCTATCTTTGTTACTTTTTGTCCGCAAAGGTCTGTGTCTATCTGTGCCTGCATGTCATTTTTGTTTCTTTTTTGGTACTGATGTAATTTTTGTAATTACCACAGAGGAGGAAGTTGTATTATTTTAGTTTAGGAACTGCACTGCAACAATAAAGTACCTGTCTGAACAAAGGAGTTTGGGGCAGAAAGTGTCTTGCTTTTGTTCATAACTTACTGTATTAATTTATTCCTATTAAGTAAATTATGCTAAATTACAATACACTTTCAGTTATAACAGCTCAATGATTAATTAATTGCTTTGGATAATCAAAGCTATTTTGTTTTCTCATGCGCCATGCACAAAACAGCTTTTAAAACCATCACATACTGCCTACCAATGCTTAGAAGTATCTTCAAAGTCTATTAGTATAACCCATTCTTTAAGTTGCCAGGAAGGTCTCTGAGGCACTGCACAGGACACGTGTGAGTTTCACTGCACTCCCAGTATCTATTGACTTAGAGACCAAAGGCAGCCTAAGGATAGAATAAAAGTGTCCAGTGTCCTGTGTCCAGCTCTCATAAGTCCACACTGATTGGAAGTTAAATGTCACTTGGCTGAGGCATCAAGCTCGCTGAGAGGGCAGGAGCATCAAGCAATACAAGCTGTTTCTTATGCAGCTGACTTCCCAAGAGCACAAAGAAGGGGACCAAATGTTTTGCTAGCAAGACAGATCTGAAGGCAGATCATCAAGACATACAGAGTGCATATAAGGACAGTCTGCCTTGAAGAACAGAGTACCTTGCACATCATTAGGATCACACCATGCATGTAATCACCTAAAGAGGTGGATGAAATGACACAAAGGGTTTACACAAATATTAACTAATCCATATCCAATTTTTTTCCAGCTGTGTCTGGAGTCTTTGCAACCGGAATCCAAAGCATAGAGTTATCCAATGTAAAATACATATAAAAATCATCACAACTTATCTACTGATCTGACCCAGTCAGTTGAAGGTAATTTTATACTGCTGTAATAATGATCTAGATTTATAATTGAATATATTTGCCCGGTGGTACTTTTGGGGACAGTTACAATAGACAGCAAACAGCAAATATTTGATAAGTGTTTGTGGGCACAACAGCATGTAAAAAAGGACAGGCTGCAACCTCAGAGTCATGCCATAGTAGATTAAGGGGAAGGGTTTCTGGACATTCAGATCAAACAAGAGTGCTCCCTTGATCAGTTAACAGATACATCCAAACTGGAGGAAGGGCTGAGGAGGAACACTGCATCTTCTTATAACAGGAGAGAGCTTCCAAATCAATTATCAGCTGTGTGCTGTATTTTCAGTTCCCACCAAGGTTACATGAGAGAGCAGAAGCTCTCTTTGGAGACTTTTTGTCCCTTTTATGCTTCAGCAGTGGAGGAGAGGGACAGAGAAGAGAAGCATAGAGAACAAAGTGTATTCCTACCCACTATCTTACTTTTTACTCTCCAAGTGCACAAACTTTCTTGTTCATTCTTTGAATGCCTCTTTATGTCAAATCAGGATAGAATTCCACTGGGGAAAGACTGCATAGGCTCTGAGTGGGCAAAGGGCAAAGGACATTCAGAAGTAATAAGCTGGAAGGTCACACACCATAGCCCACCAAAGAGGAGACTGCCCTTTTCCCCATCATGACATATCCCTGGATTAATGTAGTTAAGTTTTTGACACAAGAGAGGACATTTGAAAATGAGAAAACCAAATTGTAGAGCTACAAGAGCTATACAGCAGCCCAGACAGGCCAGGCTCTAATGAACATTTTGGTTTTATTCATCAGTGGAAAGATTAATGTATTTATGTCTACAAAACTAGCAAAAACATCTTGCCTAAGAACACAAGATTAAATTTTTTACTTTATCTTTTGTAAAAGAACATGTACCAAGAATTAAACTCAGAAACTTTAAAGAGAAATGATTTTCCAGTAGGACCTGAAATGAAACTATCATTATGAAATTACTTGATTTGAAAGCAGCATAAACAAAGATTCCAAACATTTTTTATTAAGAACTTGGTAATCTTCTGTACTAGCTGTTGTTAATGACTACAGAGAGAGTTTTCTATCCTGCTGGATGCACAGAAAGTCAGTTGCCTTCACTCAAAGAGGGCCAGTCAGAAGCATTGCTTTGCATTAACGTGGTTCACAGGTTAACCTGAGTTTTGTCCCAGCTACCTGGAGTTCCAGTGCTGCTGTGGCAGCTACCAGTAAGAGATACAGCCTCACAGCAACCCTTGTTTTCACCATCAATTTGCAATTGCTGGACTTGCTTCATCTTGCTCTGGAAAAGTTCCTTAGTAAGGAGTGAAGCCAGTTGTTCCGCTTCTAAGTAACATCATGACATAAAGTAGGAGAGGGAGTCAAAATTGGTAGCAAAAAATCAGCAAATGTGAAAATCAGCAAAAGTGAACAAAGACAGAAGCCTGCAGTTCTCAGTGATCTTATATCTTCAGTAATCTATGTTTACCTCCCGTGGACATTCACAGGTTTCCATCTAAAAGGGTAGTAGTATTCTTTCATGCTATGTGGCCTCTTTAAGTTACATGAGCTGCTGTACATTTCTAGTACCTTGCTTGATAACAAGAGAGTTTGCAGACCTCTTTTTGGTCTTTACAACATTTTTCTCTTTGATCTTTGGATGTCTCTAAAGAAATTGAATAAGCAGGGCAAAGAAAATCAGCAGAGCATAATGTGGCCATTAGCGTATCAACTGCAGTGTGTGCATTTATGAACCTGTCACTCAGAGATTAGACCAGACGTGATTGTCTCATCAAAGGCTTAAAAGTCAAGCCTGAATACTCAACTGACTTTCCCAAGATGGGATTCTCCTACTTTCAAAACAACCATGCCATTTCTGTCTGTGCTGGAGAGCCCTCTCATAAAATGCCACAGCAAGTATAATTAGTTGCATTATTGAATCCAACTGCTCCACCGTCAAATTCTCTGCTAAGTTCTAGTGTGGCTTACTGCATTGCAATTTGCTGACAGAAAACATTAAGGCATATTTTCCATATGTATTAGGACTGCTCTAAGTTCATTTGCAGTTCCAATGAACTGTAATCCAGTGCAAGTTTAAGGATTAGAGCATTTATTGGAGTGCTGCATTCCTAGGTCAGGCACTGGATTACTGCACTGGCAGGTTGCTTAACATTTCAGATAATCTTTTGTCTAAACTTAACATCACTATATTTATTACATTTACTTCACAAGAACTTTGTAAAGCTCAATTAATATTTGTAAATCTTCTGCCTTAGATAACAGTCCCTGTTGAAATGCAAAGTATTAAAGTTGCTTCACAAATTTATGACTATATCTAACCAGTAGTGTTAGAATCATGTTTGGGCACTTTTGTTATCTTGTCAAGAGAAGATAGACTGCTTGCACAACTAATAAAACTACCAGTCCTGCTCATAGGTCATAAAGATTGATTCCATAGTTTAAAATGTGGCAAATTTTATTTCTTTCAGTTCATAGCTTATTTAGGGCAAGGCAACATTTTTCATCAGTTAGGATAGTAATTCAGTTTTTACTCATAAAATTCAAAATATATTCTTCTCCAGCTTAGTGGAATGTCACCCTGGTTAGATCCTGTTTTTCACTTCTGTGTTTGAAGTCCTGCAGAAATTAAAGAATGAGGTGTGAAATGTAGGAAAAAATGTTATGTGCTTTAGCTGTTCATGGTCAGAGGCTGTCTTGGGCATAGAGACCATAAAATGATAGTTTTTGATCATTGCTGAAGTAAGGAAGAGGGTCAGCAAAACCTTGGACTTCCAGAGGGCAGACCTGGGCCTGTTCTGGACACTGGCTCAGCGAGTTCTTTCAGAAACAGACCATAGCAACAAAGGGGTCCAGGAAGCCTGGACACACTTTAAGAAGGAAATCTTAAAAGGCACAGAAGCAGGCTGTCCCTACGTGCTGAAACACAAGCCAGCGGGGAAAAAGACCAGCCTGGCTGAACAGGTAACTTTGGCTGGAACTCAGGCATAAGTGGAGGACCTTTGGAAAAAGGGCCAAGCAACTCAGAAAGAGTACAAGAATGTCAGGAGGTCATGCAGACAGAAAATTAGGTGAAAGTCCCGCTAAAACTCCATCTGGCCACTGCTGTGAAAGATAATAAAGAAATTTTTATAAATACATTAACCACATAAAGTCCAAGGAAAAATCTCCATCCTTTATTGGACATCCGGGAAAACACTGTCATGAAGGATGAGGACAAGGCCGAGGTATTTAGTGCCTTCTTTGCCTCACTCTTTAACAGAAAGACCAGTGATCCTCAAGGCAACCAGTACTCTGAGCTGGTAGACAAGGACAGGGAGAAGAATAAATTACCTGTAAACCAGGAATGAGCACCTAGTGATCTGCTCTACTACTTAGGTACTCATAGCTCTGTGGGGTGGATGGGATTCACCCAAGTGTATTGAAGGAGCTGATGAAAGAGCTTACCAAGCCACTCTCTACAATTTATCATCAGTTCTGGTTAACCAGGGAAGATCCACACATCTGAGGGGCCAATGTGACATCCATCTACAAGAAGGATTGGAAGCAGTATCCAGGGAACTACAGGCCTGTCAGTCTGACCTCACTTCCAGGGAAGATTATGGAAATATCATCCTGAGTGCCATCACGCAACATGTAGAGGACATTCAGGGCATTAGGCCCAGCCAGCGTGGGTTTAGGAAAGACAGGTCCTGCTTGAGCAACCTAAACTCCTCTATGACCAGGTGACCCACCTAGTGGAGGAGAAAAAGGTTGTGAATTTTGTCTGCCTGGACGTCAGTAAAACCTTTTTGACACTAGGAGCAGCATGAGGTCTGTGGGTTGACAGAGCTCTCCTGGAAGGCGAATCAGCTGACTAGGGAGCGGAGCATACCCACCGGCACTGGATTTAAACAACTGCTAGGAGCACCAGAGACCCAGAGCGCAGCGAACAGGAGCAGGCAAACAGAGATGAGCAAACAGGGACAAGATGCGGCAGTTAGCGAGGCAGTTCCGCAGGCAGGGCAAGCAGGAAGGGCGCAACTCCTCCCAGCTCTCTCGGGCAAGGCTCAGTTTTTGGTTTTCTGTTTCGGTGTTTTTTGTGGTTTTTTCCTATTGTTTTTGGAAGCAATGGTTTCCAAAAAAGCAAAAGCATTGGCTGCTGTTATCAAGATGGACGCAGCTGTTCAGGTCAGTGGCTGCACAGAGCGTCTGAGCCTGGCATTAGTACTTGAGGATAGTGTGAGTGGTGTCTGTGTAC
>VZRE01015692.1:0-12636 GCA_013396775.1 Cephalopterus ornatus | reverse complement strand
CTCGTTGCCTCACAAAAAACTTGGCTGTGGTTTTCCTCCCGTTTTTGGGGACAGTGGGCTCCTTCCTGCTGCTTGCCAAGGTGCCCAGGACATGGTTCCTGATGAGGGACAGTTACTTCTAATTAAACTGTCCCACGTTCTTTCAAAAGAGATGGAGCCTGAGACTGTGCAGAAGGAAACCTTCCAGATGGGAGAGAGTGACAGAGTGTCAGTCTCAGGTGAAGAAGGAGAGGCAAAACAAGGCACCAGGACACCTGCTCAGCTTCAGAGACGTCCTTTAAGTGAGTGCTCAGAAGATGCCCACTTGGGAAAAGAGTATTTCTGGTGTATGCCTGCAGAGCTCTCCATGGATGAACTGCAGGTCCCCAGCACACAACCCTGGCCTCCAGCCTGAAGGAACAGACTGGGGCAGTGCTGATGCAGCTGCTCACTGGCACATGAACCCTTCTCTAGGAGAAGCTGAAGGGATCCTTCTTGTCCCTTCTGGTACTCAGACACCAGAGTCACAGGCACTAGTCTCTAAAAACAAAATCCCTTGGGCATCTGAAACACCCTGAATCTGAGATTATCCATAGTGCAGAGCACAAACATTGTCTCTTGCATTGTCCTTTCTCCTGCCAGGGTCAGCTACTCTGGAAAAAGCCGAGACTGCTGGTTATCAGGAACTAAGTAAGAATTATGTCTTAGGAACTGCAGCAGCCTTGGTTGTGCTCCTGCTTGGCATAGTGATCAGTGCCATAGTCATGTCACAGCTGAGAAGGAGAGACACGTGAGTTGGCTTTTCCCAAGAATTATTTATTGCTACCATTGGCAATGGAGAGTTTGCACAGTGCTGGAGTGCCAGGACAGCTCCCTGGAGCATTCTCCTGAAACCTCTGTCGTACGGTCCTTTAACTGGGCTCTTAATTCATATCCATGAGTCAACTCCTCTGAAATCTTGTTTGTACAGGAGGACCCAGGGAGACGGAGCAGCACAAGTGTTACACTCCGAATTAAGCTATGAACTGCCCAGAGTGGTTGCATTTTTATTTAAGACTTTTTAAAAGCGTTTTGGTTCATTGTAACCTCTAATTAGTGTCCGGAAAAAGAGTCACACACTCTCCTGTAAGAGAAATTCTTTTTAATTTAGTGAGAAAAATAAGGTATTTTGGTAAAAGTAAAATACAACGAAGAGAAGAGCATTTCACTAAAGCATTCAGCACAAAGACCCATTCCACAGGAAATACCCACTAACAATCCATATACCAGCTTTAGTAAAACACAATTCATTGGTTTTAAGTTACCCAGAAGAGAAGGAAAAGAGTAAAAGAAAACAGATTAAAAGGAATAAAGATAGAAGAAAGAAAGAAGGAGAAAATAGTTACTGATTCACATGGTTCGGGCTGCAGGAGAAAAGGTGAGAGAGAGAGAGAACGCATGGAGTCTCGTGTATTTAGAGTTCACTTTTCCCTCCCAGGCAGGATATCCAGTCAGGGCCTTCCAGGCTAGAGTGAGTTGTGCCATACCCAGTCACAGGCTGGAGGGCTGTGGTGTGGGCAGCTACCAGGCAGCTCTGTCTTGACCGACAGCTGTCTGTAGGCCTTCAGCTCTGCCATGTGCTCTGCGTGGGCTACGTGGCCTTGCCTTCAGCTCTGCCCTGTGCCCTCAGCACAGGCCTTATGTGCCGGCCTTACCACGTTCCTGCAGGTATAGGCCCAGCCCTTCCCCATATGCACACACACTCACAGTGAGTTAGTTCTGACCTATATCAATAATTCAGTGAGATTCGGATCCAGGATCTGACAACAAGGACAAGCCCCTACTGGCTCTTTCTGGAAAGAGTCTCTTTCTTTATCTCAATCTCTTTCTTNCTCAATCTCTTTCTTTATCTCCATCTAGAGATAAAGGTGAAGCAGAGTCAGGAGAAGAAGCAGAAAGGGATGAGAGAGCCCACGCAAACCAGACGCTCAACAACAGCTGCCGCCTGTCACCAGGGATCTTTGCGGCAGAGCTCGCCCAGCTGTACAGGAACATAGGCACCAACCCTGCACCTCTGCCCGCTTGTCCCAGCTGCTCTCTGGCTAACAGGGCCTCTTCACAGGAGAACTGGGTTTCCCTGGACTCACTCCAGCCCACACCATCCTGGTGTCCCTGCTACAAGTACCAGCAGGGGTACTTTACTTCAGAAGATGGTATTTTGTTTAATGGATGATATATTAATAAATATATTGTTAAAAAGCAGTGAGTTCTTACCTGGTTTGTCTGTTTGTGTTGGAATTGAATGCACAGAGCTGGAAGCAGGGCTGGATCTGTGAGAGGAGCTGGGAGGGACCTGCACCCTAGGGCAGAACACCTTTGACTCAGCATCAGCGTGGTTTCCCAGCTGGGGCCTGCAAAGAACTAATGAAAGGCAATGTATGTTTCGCCATTGCTTCTTAAACTGATACAATGAAAAAAGCTTTGCCTTTGTTTAAACTGCAAAAACAAGTTGAAACATGTGGGCATTCAATTAAAAGGACAAATAGCAAGCTTCAGAAATGCGAAAAGAGCCTCTTGGAGAGGGCTGTAACTCCCAACTGTAGCTGTAGGGAACATAAAATTTGGACCTGGGGAGAGGTGTCACAAGAATTAATTATGGAAGAAAATATGATCAAATACTCCCTAGCAATACTGACCTCAAGTTAATTTGGCACACAGACTGCAGAACACCAGTGCTTATCTATTCTTACACATATGGGATGCTGGCTCAGTAAAGAAGCCAACATCACTAGGGCAGCAATTGAAAGCCTACTAGCAGACACCTGGAAGTTAAAAGAAGTCAGCCTCCAAAACAGAGCAGCCATTGACTTCTTAATCCTGGCCCATGGCCATGAGTGTCAAGAATTCACGGGGTTCTG
Source organism: Cephalopterus ornatus (assembly GCA_013396775.1). Classification (NCBI taxonomy): domain Eukaryota; kingdom Metazoa; phylum Chordata; class Aves; order Passeriformes; family Cotingidae; genus Cephalopterus; species Cephalopterus ornatus. Next base: position 9,760 of record VZRE01015692.1, on the reverse strand, counting down.
TTGTCTAAATTTTAGTGACCATGCCCAATCTGTGCATAAGAGCATTGCCACACTAAAAAACCTGATGAAAAAGATCTCTGTTACCCAAGATAGAGGACTGTCTGGTCTTCTTGACTGGCTGTACCTCCCATCTATTCCACCATGGGCAAACAAGATTATAATAGGAGTTGAAATCTTCCTGGTGACAACATTTTCTATTATAGCGTCCTTACCATGTGTTATTTTTTGTATTCTGAAAGGTCTGTTTAAAAGTCTCTCACAAGCCTTTCTTGCAGAATACAAAACAGACGGAGATATCATAAGTGAGGAAAAGAGAGACTTCGAACAGTGGAAGAAAGTACATGAGAAACAACCAGAAATGAGTTTCATTCCTGACAAGGATGACAACTATATCAACCCAATTTGAGAGTTATACATATATGTGTTAAAGATTTTTAGTCTAGATTAATGTTAAATAGCAGTTCTTGGTTGTACCCCTCAAATTCTCTCTGTAAAATTCCCTTGTTATGTACATCCCTATCTCTCCCTTACCTGATTGGTTCATGTTTGCTGCATCGCAGTATCCCCTTATAAGGTTGTAATTTGCTTTGTAAGGAAATGTTCCATCCCCTTTTTTCCTTTTATATGCCCTATCTGCATGCTCCTCCCTAGCTCTTCCTGCCTTTCCAGACCCTCCCACACCAAGTTTCTATAAGCCAGGCTCACTCTTAATAAAGAGGTCATTTTTACCCAGAACCTCCTGAGAGTGGCTCATCCTTTGTTCCCCCAGGACCCTGACACAGTTTATTATTTGTAATTCAGAATTGTAACTTTCTGGTTTTTATAGTTCACGTTCGGTCCCATACCTCCCTGCCCGGCACAATTGTTGAGGGAAATCAACACGCTGATGTCCTAGCAGGTACCGTAGTAGTCCCACAGAGCACGGAACAAGCCAAAATATCACACGACTTTTTTCACCAGAGTGCTAAAGCCTTGCAAAAGCAATCCGGCCTCACACAAAATCAAGCCAAATCAGTCATTACAGTGTGTCCAGATTGTCAGTTAATTAACACCTCTAAAAACAGAGGGTGTAAACCCTTGAGGATTGGAACCATTACAAATCTGGCAAACAGATATTACCCATGTACCATCATTTGGAAAACTAAAATTTGTACACGTGTCTATTGGTACCTTCTCAGGCTTCATTACAGCAACCGCGCACTCTGGAGAAAAAAGTAAAGATGTTAGAAAGCATTAGATATCGGCCTTTACACATATGGGAGTTCCAAAAGAAATCAAAACAGACAACAGTCCCTTGTATCTGTCAAAGGAAACACAAAATTTCCTTGCGCTGTGGGGTGTCAAACATAAAACTGGTATCTCTCATTCACCAACAGGACAAGGCATTGTTAAGCAAGCACATAAATCCATCAAAAACATGTTAATTAAACAGAAAAGGAGGAGTGAAGGGTTAAACCCCCAGGAACAATTACAAAAAGTGCTGTATGTTTTAAATTTTCTAAATCACATGGAAAATGACCTGACACCAGTAAAAAGACATTTTATTTCATCAGGAGTTCCACAGGTAACCCTTTATCTCTGAATTTCTATTGGATGATCCCTTATATGGTTATACCCCTCCTCTCATACCCCTATAAAGTTGTAATCCCTCCTATGCTTACTCTCCCTTGACCTACAACCTGTCAAGAACCCCTGAGTGAGAGTCCCTTTATTCCGCCAGGTTGTGTTACCTTGTGACTGAACTATGAACTCATTCAATAGACTGAGTTTTGTAAGAAAGTTTCAATGTTTACTGTTAATGCATGCTTTACTATATTGTACCCTTGCATTTTCATAAAATCCTATAGGGTTTTTTTTTGTTATATCCCCATTTTCATATTGGTTGATTTGTAATGCAGTACGAACCTCCCTAATAAGGTCACGTCCTTCCCCTACTTTCTTTATATAGATGTAACCCCTCCTATGATTTTCCTAATAAGCCAAGTTCCCTCCTTACCTTTCCTTGTATGTATTGTTCACACCCTCGTTTCCAGAAAATACTTCTCTCCCCCCATATAAGGGGAGAGCCATTTTGAATAAAAAGACCTACTTCCTTCACAAACTCGAGTAGGTTGTCAGGTGTTAGCTGCTCAGCTACGGGTACAGGACAGGACAAAACGGAAAGGCAGCTGGTACCAATGTGGGCCTACCAATCACTTAATTAAAAACTGACCTAAAGGACCCCTCTCGGTAACATGCCAAAGGTACAGTAAAGTGAGGAGATGGATTAATGAATGCTGGTTCCGAGTCAACCACAGAAAGAATCCTGCATTGCAGGGAAACCGGAGACGGGGTGCGGGGTCATGCGCCCCTGCCAATCAAACAAATTCGGCCCAAAACAATCAATTCGTGACTTACTCGCCGACACTGTAAGAAGCACCAGCCTGGACCTGGCCTCCAGACAGACAGTAACTTCCACTGCCATGGTATTAATACCCACTGGGGTGTGGGAACCTCTAGGCACAGGGGTCCACGGCCTCTTAATTGGCCGCTCTTCAACCACAAAGATTGGTTTGTTTGTCCTACTTGGAATGGTTGATACGGATTCTCAAGGCAAGATTCAAATTATGGCATGGACACCAGTACCACCTTGTTACGTAACTGAAGGGCAACTACTTGCTCAGTTAATCCCCTTCTACAGCACGTCACCCCTAGGGGAGGGAGAGGGAGGCTCCGGGGCTTTTGGGAGCACAGGTGAGCCGCAAACATTTTGGGCTAAGACTATCTCTGCTTCTCAGCCTATGCTGACTTCTCACATAGACGGGTGCAGATTTAAATGCTTGGTAGAAACAGGTGCAGACATTTCTATTATAAAGGACACAGAGTGGCTATCCGACTGGCCCACAGTTTTCCCCACTCCGACCATCCTGGGGGTAGGACGTATGCAGAAGCCTAGACAGAGTGCATATCTGTGCATGGTGCTTGGGCCAGACGGGCAGACTGCCAGGATTGCACCTGTTATAGCTCCCATCCCATGTACTGTGCGAGATGCCTTGAGCAAAGAGGAAAAGTTCAAAATGTGGAAGAAGAGATTTCAAGGACACTGATAGAAGAAGGAAGCTTTGTTTAACAGACTGAACGCAAATACCAGGAAAACAAAGACTTTTGGATTTTCTTATAACAAGACTGTTAATGCATGTCTTAAAATTTTGTACCCCACTTTGTTCATAATCCTTCTCGCTCATGTTATATCCCTCTTTCTATTGGTTAACCTCTGTCACAGTGCAGAATTCCCCCACAAGGTTATGCCCATCTCTTCCCTTCTTTATATGGTTGTTACCCCATGTGTTTCTCTCCATACATGTAGTGGTTCCCATCAACCTACTCCTTATCTGTACTATCCACACCCTTGCTTCTGGAACCTTCCCTGCTCCCTCTATAAATAGGGGGAACCATTATGAATAAAGTCAGACCTACATCCTGAGATGGGAGATAAAAAATAGCCAACTCTCTCCTAGCGTGAAGACTTGTTTTAATGGTGTTACAGTGTCAATCTAAGTCACCAGAAACTGACAGTCTCCAAACCCCCTCACAAAATGGCAGGAAGACCACCTTCCCCACAACCAACATCATAATCAAAATGGCCCCGGGATACAAAGCAGGAGTGTAAGTGGCGGGAACACTAACTCTCATCCACAAAATGGCAATGAAGGTCTCGGTGTGAATCTCAGAGCGTGGGAAACTAACAACATGGTGATGGCTCTGCCCACATACATACCATTTCTGCCTACCTCTGGAGATCCTAATGTAACACCTCTACCCCGGAAATCAAATTGCTTACCAGAGGAAATTAATCATCACCAAAACGGCAGTGTCCATGGGACTTCTGGTCCCCTGGATGTAAACATCCGGCAACGTGGCGCCACCTATGAGCACTCACCAACCCTCAATGCCAATGATAGCCAGTCTGTGCTACCACATGAAAAAAATCAGGCAGGCATTCAAAAGACAGGTAGAAGAAGCAAGAGATTTGGATTTTATTAAAGCCTTCCCAGCTTATATGGATGAAGGACAACCACCTCAGTGGTGACCAATCTGCTATCCCGTTCTAAAAGGTATCAAGAAAGCTATTACACAATATGGATTAAATGCACCCTTCGCTATGGGACTTACTGACTCCTTCTCCCATATACACTTATCCCCAATGATATCCGTACTATAGCCAGAGCACTTCTAACCATCATGCAAGGTTCGGCCTTTGAGTCCAAGTGGAAGGCACAGATCACCAAATATGTCAAGAATCAGCAAACAACAGAGATGTCCCAATTGCTAATTCAATTGACTGCCTTTATGGCGAAGGGACATACGCCTCTAATGCTGAACAAATGAGAATTGGAATCAAACAGCTTAATCAGACAAAGAGTCTCACACTTGATGCCATCAAGGCTATGGCAAATGCATCCATTCCCTCACAATCATACACCTTAATTTATCAGGGCACCAAAGAACTTTTAGTAGATTTTGCCACCCAACTCAGAGAAGCCATCTCTAGGCAGATACCACACCAAGCTTCTCAAGATGTTTGTTTAAGAGCTTAGTGGTTGAAAAGGCCAATGAGGACTGCCAAAAAATCTTTAAAAATCTGAAAAACCCTACTCTCCTAGAAATGATTGAGGCTTGCAGGAATGTGGGGTCCCAAGTGAACAAGGCAAAATTACTAGCTGCAGCCTTGAAAGGTGCTCAAAGATGTTTTCATTGTGGTGAAGAAGAACATTATTGGAAAAAATGCCCCAAAGCTAACCCTGCACCATCTTTACCACCTTATAATTGCACTAGGTGTGGCAAAGAGAGACATTGGACCCCTGACTGCAGGTCCAAAATACGTATTAATGATCAGCCTTTGCCTCCCAAGTCACTAGGACCAAACAGGAAAATTCTTAACTTTTCTAAGACACCTCCACCACAGAGACAATACCACATGCAAGGAAGCGGGACACTGAGCGCTGGGAGGAGTGCGAAGGCATCAAATGCCTCTAATCAGTGCCATTGCTGCCAGGTACTCCCCTGCTCCAAGTCTCTCCCGGGACTTCCAACCAATCCGGCAGAGACAGATCTGTAAGTTTACAGTGGACAACACTGACACCAATCGGATCATCTAGTATTTTATTTGCCAATCACCATACAGTCCTTGTTACTCCCTCAAAAGAACTTTCCAGCCACTACACGTATTTTGAATCTTCCACAATTAGTGGAACAAAGAAAGGATTTTTCATAATACCACGAATACTGAAAAATTTAAAAACCAGTGACTTAAATATCTTTGTTTATGTTTCCTTTCCCTCAGTAGAAAACTGATGAAACTCCAATAGCCCGGCTCCTGTCACTGAATCATCTCACAAATCTCCACCAGGAGCAGACACTTGAGGTAAATTGGGCTCAACAGATTGACAGCCAAAGGCCCATCATCATCTGCTTTGTCTTTTCCTCCGCAGCCAATCAGTTGCTATCACAGGCCTCCTGGATACAGGAGCAGATGTGACCATCATCACCCAGAAAGACTGGCCACCTCACTGAACCATGACATCTTCACTTATCAACGTGAACAGGGTAGGGGGTTCACAAAAACCAGTCCAAAGCAAGGACGTTCTTTCTATTTCAGGACCAGATTACAAAATCACCAATGTACAACCCTTAAAGTTTACTCCTCACTTTGTGGGGAAGAGACATTCTGACACAATGGGGGATTTCGTTAAATTCAAATTTGTAATAAAGGCCACTGGTGTGCAGCTTCTACCCCCTTTAAAATGGAAAACAGAGTCACCAATTTGGGTAGACCAGTGGCCTTTGAATAAAGAGAAGCTGCAAATTCTCCATCAGTTAGTTAGAGAACAATTAGATCATGGTCATATTGAACCCTCAGTCAGCCCATGGAATTACCCTGTTTTTGTTATTCAGAAATCATCAGGCCATTGGAGACTTTTACAAGACCTCTGTAAGATCAACGAGGTCATTGAGCCCAATGGGGTCACTTCAACCACACATGCCTTAGCCTGCGATACTACCAGAGAAGTGGCCTCTTGTGGGAGGTGAAGAGGAGACATTAGACTTGGAACTCTGTGAGAAATTCCCTGAGGCTGTGGCAGAATCCTACCTTGAAGAAGACAAAGTTTAACAAAAAATGGAGATTTTATCAGTCAAGGGACTTTTCTATAATATAATGGGGTCTTACAGTTTTAAATGTTTTCTACTGCTCATGAGACCCCAGTTATTGTTCCCATCTGTTACCATACATGGTTGAAACTCCTTCTTTCTCCCTAATAAGGTTGTTGTACCTCCCTCATTCTCCTTGTTTAGACTATTCTCCTCCTACCTTTTCCTTATATGTTGTAATCCTTCCTACCTTCCTGAAAGTTCTGTGGCTAACCCTATATAAGGGTGAAGCCATTTCAATGAAATGTTCATTCCTCTCTGAACCTTCATCCTGTGTCGGACGTTTCCTTGGGAGTGAACGTCCCTGTGTACCTATCAGGGCTGCGACAGATGGCGCCCAGCGGGGGGCAGGATTGAAGGTTCTTCACATTGAAGAAACTCTCCTGCCTGACTTAGGTACAGGTGCTGCGGAGCCAGAGAGCGGCATTTCAGCAGCCCCCTCAGCTGGACAGAGGGAAATGCACCAAGCAGCGGGCAGACCCACGCACCCAAACATAAGAATAGGTGAGCGGCTGAGGATTTTTTCTCATTCCTGTGATTTTCCCATCCCTATCCCTAAATCAATATTAAAAACGAATCATGGGCACCCGCTTTTCTAGAGCTGAAGAAGACATTTTTCAAAACCCTAAATCTACGATTCACAACCATGGCCACAAATTAGACAAATCAGCGCTTAAAGCACTGGCTAAGTGAATTTCTGAAAATATAAAATCAGTCCCTGAAGTTAACTTAATGTAACAGAATGAGACAGACTTGGAAAAAAATTATGTCAACAAAGCGAAAAGGGACAAAAGGACGCAGTAAAATTATTAATAGCTTGGAGGCTGATTTTTGGCGTGTTACAGAAGAGAGAAAATAAGTTGTCAAAAGTACAAAGTCCTCCTCCGTACTGCAAAACATTGTCCTAAAACGGCAATGCGGCAAGTCCCTTAGCAAATAGTTGTTATTCGGCTCATGATGGTGAGCATGGTGGTGGTGAAGAGACTTCTGGCGTTGAAGGCTAGAGGTGCGAAAAGTGGCGGCGTGAAAAGTAGAACCACGGGACAAAATGGCGCGGGACCTGAGGGAGGAACCCTTGACAAAATGGCGAGGTGGGAACCATTACCACAGTGACTCCAGCGTACTGCCATGCCCTAGCCGCACCCCCTGACCCTCAAATTATGTTATCGTCACTGCCCCGGAAATTAAGAGGGTCCAGAAGCCACAAATATGGTGGCGCCCATGGGACTTCCGGCCATAACATTCACCAACATGGCACCGCCCATGACACTCATATGGTCAGTTACACAGACACTGATTCAAATACAGATTCCGAAGTGGAATCAGAGGAACATAGCAGATGCTGGGTAAAACCCAGATGAAAGGCAGAGGAAGCGGCACACCTAGAATGGGTGAAGGCCTTCCCTGTTCACCTTGAGGGCTGTCTGCCTACATGGCAACCGCTATCCTACCCTATACTAAAAGATATAAAGAATGTGATACAGGAATATGGACTGAATTCTCCATTTACTATTGGCCTCTTAGAATCTCTATTTGCAGCATACACATTAACACCTAATGATACTCGAACAATTGCCAAAGCCTTACTATCGCTGCTGCAATATTCAATGTTTGAAAGCGCTTGGAAAGCCACTATTAAAAAATACGCAAACGAAACCATGGCTGATAGGGGAGCTCCCATTACCGATCTTGTCAATCGTCTTTATGGCAAGGGACCATAGACTGGTAGCAAACAACAAGCTAAGATACAGTAGACCAATTAGATCGTAGCAAAGGATTTGCACTAGAATCTATTAAAGCTGTGGCGGATGCCTCAACTCCTACTCTATCATGTAATATACCAAGGAGTCAAAGAGCCATTTATCGATTTTGCCACCAGGCTCAGAGAGGCAATCTCTAAACAAATAACACACAAAGGGCACAGGAAGAGTTATTTCAGAAATTAGCAGTTCAAAAAGCAAATGAGGACTGTAGGGAGATTTTAAAGAGTCTTAAAAATCCCACACTCACTGAGATGATTGAAGCCTGTAGAGATGTGGGTTCCCAGAAATCTAAAATTACTAGCAACAGTCATAAAAGAACCAGTGAAATGTTTTCATTGCAGCGAATCCAGACACTACAAAAAGAAATGCCCAAAAGTCAAAGAGAAACTGCCTAAATTTTCTCCCTACCGGTGCCAAAAGTGTGGTTGTGGAAGACACTGGTCCAGCGAGTGTCGTTCTAAATTTGACTCTGAAGGCAGACCCCTAAACAGCAAAATACCACCAGTCTACTGTAAACAATATGTGCAGGGAAACGGGGTGAAGAGCGCCCGGGGCGGGGGGGCACAACGATAGAAAAGACCCTCCCGCACCAACAGTACTCTTGCCCTCGCTCCCTGGCAACCCTTGTTACAGCACAAACCAACCTATAAATCTTAAATGGATCAACTTATCACCGCCAATAAATAAATCCATACTAACTGCTAGTTCTTACATCATTACAGTTAATCCTTCGTGAGAAATTGTTAAAGAAGAAACTTATTTATTAACAACGGCAACCCAATCTACGGATAAAGGTTTAGTAGTGGTGCCTCAGTTAATCAAATATATTGAAATATCACTGTTCATGTACCCTTTCCACCTATTGTTTTAACGGACCAGGAACCAAACTTCTTTCCATTTCTCAACTATCCTGTGCCTCATCTGGTTCATCAATAATAGTAAATTGGGTGCACAATATCATAGATAATAGACTGCTAATAACTTGTTCTATATTTTCACCAGCAGAAAATCAATCGATAGCTCTTACAGGACTGATGGACACTGGAGCAGACGTTACCATCATCGCTCAGAAACACTGGCCATCACATTGGAGTCTCGTTTCATCATTTGTAAATCTCAATGGGGTAGGTGGCACTCGGGCTCCTTGCCAGAGTGCCGAAGTTCTTAGTATTTCAGGTCCCAAACAAAAAATTGCCAATGTTCAACCTTTTGTTTTAGCGTTACCATTAATGTTATGGGGAAGGGACGTAATGTCCCAATAGGGGTTCCAAATTTCTTCAAATTTTCAATAACGGCCACTGATGCACAGCTTCTACCCCCACTAAACTGGAATGTCCAACAACCGATCTGGGTAGATCAGTGGCCACTTCCTGAGAAAAAGCTGCGTGTTTTAAATCAATTGGTCCATCAACAACTAGCTAAAAATCATATAGAGCCATCTACAAGCCCCTGGAATTACCCAGTTTTTGTTATAAAAAAGAAATCAGGTCAATGGAGATTGCTTCATGACTTGCGGAAAATCAATGAAGCAATCGATTCCATGGGGGCACTCCCACCCTGAATGCCCTCCCCCAACATGCTCCCTCAGAATTGGTCTTTGATTGTTACTGATATCAAAGATTGTTTTTTCCACATTAAGTTACACCCCCAGGATTGACCAAAGTTTGCTTTTTCGGTTCCTTCAATTAATTTAGCAGAACTCCACCGAAGATTCCAATGGCGGGTACTACCTCAAGGGATGCAAAATTCTCCTACACTGTGCTAGCAATATGTGGCTAGAATACTGTCTCCAGTGAGAAAACAACATC
>VZRE01015690.1:123514-150954 GCA_013396775.1 Cephalopterus ornatus | reverse complement strand
TAGGGTTAGGGGTTAGGGTTAGGGGTTAGCGTTTAGGGTTAGTGGGGGCAGAGTGGTCGGTGGGGCTGATCCCAGACCCTCCGGAGCAGTTCCTGTTTCCTGCTGATCCCAGGACAGCCCCGGCCACGGCGCAGACTCTCACTGCCCAGTAAGCATGGGAAACTAAAAACGCGATCGATTAAAAAAGCTTTAATAAAAATCCCCTCAGTAGCAGGGTGATCTTTTGCGTGTTGCTGGGACCACCGATGTGAACTCCAGGGGCGCTGAGGAGAACTTTCTTCTCAGCATGAAGTGCCCAGAAAGAAGGGGCAGCAGTGTTTGCCAGAGCAGGGGGCGCTGCCTGGGGGAGGCCGGCTGTCACCCGTCTCCCTGGGACAAAGCCCGGCATTTACAGGTCAGCCTTGCAGCAGATGCTGGCACTTTGCTTTCTGTTGTGCCTCTGCAAAAGGGGTTTTGGTGTGTGTCCTGGCAGAACAGGGGCCTGTGGGCCAGTGGCCAAGGCTGTGGCCGCTGTGAGACACCACAGCCTGGCACAGTCTCGCAGCCAGCTCGGGAGCTGTTACTTGCCACAGGCACAGGGGCACTGGGTGCTGTCCTGTAGTGTGGAAAGCATTGTTCCCAGCAATGAAGGAATGACTAGTCCCAAAACTTTGGTAATCTGTCTGGTGGTGAATATGTTTTCTTGCTCTTCTGGAACAGGAGAGGATACGAATGTGTCCTACAGTCCTGTGTGTCAGAAGGTCTCCTCTGCCCTTCTCTGCCTCACTAGGGTCCTCTCTTGCTCCTGTCTCCAGGGATGTGAGTTTGCTTGCTCACCACATACTTTCTGGTGCTTTTTAATCTTGAATGTCTTTTCTTTACTCCTTTGCTAACCTTGGTTACACTGTTTCCTCCAAATTTGTCTCAAGACCAACCAAAGAGCTCAGGCTCTTTGCTGATGTTGTGGTTGGTGGCCCTGAGGCAGATTGGGTTGTGTTATCTGGCTGGTGCACACAAGAGCAGAGCTGTGCTTTCTGCTGGGGGTTTGAAGACTTTGCTGTGCAGGTTGGCTCCTTGGCTGAAAACTCATCAGAGTCATGCTGTGCTGGAGATGAGGGGCCCTGTTTCTGTTCTCTTGAGACATCCTGGCTGTGCTCCCAGCATGGGAAGGGTGAGTGGGAAAGGCAGGTATGTCTGGGCGTGGATGCCTGCAGGGAAGGAAAAGCTGATGTGACCCAAGGGGACAAGGCAGAAGGGCTGTGCTTTGGAGGAGGTAAGATATGTGGGAGTCATTAGGGTATTTCTGGTTTCTCTTTTTTTGGAAGAAGGGTCGTAACTGCAACTGTTTGACGTGTGCAGATAGACATGGTGTAGTGTCGTGGAAGGCAGATGAAGGCTTTTATTTCTGAAGTAGCAGGTGATTGTCTGACTGAAATGACAAGCAGGTGTCTAATTTCTGTTTAGGACTTAGCAGGAGGCTGGTTGCTTCCAGCACCTCACTGGCTGGCTGAGCATCAGGTGCCTGTGCGGACACACCGGACATGTGCAGCTGCTCTGGGGGAGTCAGAGCTGTGGATTGGTCTGTCAGTGCTGAATGTGGGCAGCAAGAGGGGGTAGCCAGGAGTCTCTCAGCGTGGGACACTGGCAGTGGGAGCACAGGGTGTGAAGAGCTCTCAGTTGGTGTAGAGAGTGGATGGTGCTGGGTTATGGAATGATGTGCTTGTGGATTTTCTTTTATAAGGAGTTTCCTTCTCTGAGATCCAACATCTTGTTTCTCTTATGCTGAAATTTTTGAGAAGTGCATGAGAAATTGCACAAGCCTACTGATTTTCATAAACGTATCAACTTGGCTCTAAAGAATTATCCCTTTGCTGTCCACTGCACACTGTGTCCTGCAGGAACTTTGGTAATTTCTCTGTGACAGGCCAGTAATGAATGCATGTCTTTAGTTCCCTGTGTTCCTTGCTGTTCAGTAGGGAGAGCTCAGGCCTGCAGGCAGCACTTTGAGTTTCCCATGCACTCTCATGTTCCTGGCAGTGGATGTTTGTGTGGCGTGTAGTGTGCTGTATGCTGAGTGTGGATGATGGGTGGGGCTGTCTGACAGACCTCTCTGGAAAGGTGAAATTCTTAGTGGGCTCAGGAAAGGGATTTTCTTGTCCTTGTCACCTGTGGCTTGAGGGAGGAGGGAGGGTGTGGGCAGAGCAGGGAGCAGGGAGGGGAGTTGATGAGGAAGTGTCAGTTCTCACCATTTCTTAGCAGCCAGCTGCTGGCTGCTTTGGCCGTTGGAAGAACTCTGACTTGCAGAGCCCTGAAACACCACAGTGCTAACATAGGATTTGTGCATCATGTCTTGGTTGAAGTGGCCTGACTATGTAGATTGCAGGTGATATTCCTGCTGTTGTTTTCCATCTGAAGGAAGACGGAGAAGTCTCTGTGGTGCGACATCTAGGTGATTGGATACCAGGACCACACTGACAGTGCGCTTTGTCATTGTGAGGCTGAACCGAACTGAGTTCGTGTTCCTGGGGGCAGGGCAGGACAATAAGACGTGCAGGGCACTGATGTGGGACATTAAGTGGGGACTTCCCAGCCTCCCTCATCAGGCCCTTTCCTTCTGCTGGTCTCTCAGCCCTGGCAGCTCCGACCCACACTCTTTGTGGACAGTGTCTGTAGAGGTGGTTGTATATCAGCTGCGTTGTCAGTCGTACAGAGTGTCCTTTCTCTGTTGTTCCTGGACTTGCAGTCAGTGGTAGGTTCTCAAGATGGCAGGTGCCCACGTGCCTTTCTGCTTATGTTCCTGGCTATTTTTCGGTTTTCTCCTTGCTTTTGAATTTTTGTGGAATTTAAAAGCATGGCCAGGTGCTCCAAACCAAGAGGCTGTGCACTGAGTACAGCAGTGCAGTGCCTCACTTCATGCCAGGTGCTGCTTTGCACTGCCTCACTGTCTCAAAACTGTCATTGAGTCCTGCCTGTGTACTTTGTGTGACCCAGAGTATCTTTTTGGGCCATTGTTACTTGTTTGGGCATTGTTACCACCATGTTTGCTGCTACTGCTGTACTTCTTGCAGCATTACAGCTCATTCAAAAACACTCTTGTGATGTTTGCTCTCCTGCCCTGAATTTGGCTGGTGTAGAATTAATTTTCTTCCCAGAAGCTGGTCCAGTGCTGTGTTTGGGATTTAGTGTGACAGCAGTGTTGGTAACGTCCTGATGTTGGAGGTGGTGCTCAGTCAGTTGGTGCTTACTCCAAGTCAGGGGCTTTTCAGTGTACTATGCTCTGCCACTGAGGGGGGAGCATGGCCAGGAGAGCCAACCCGAAGTGACCAGAGGAATGTTCTGTACCACAAAACCTCCTGGCCAGTGTATAGAAACAGGGTGGTAGTGGTGGGGAGCTGCTGGTCACTGCTGGGGAATAGGCTGGGCATGGATCAGAGGGGTGGTGAGTGACTGTTGGGCATCACTGGTTTATTTTGGGTTTTGTTTCTCTCTGTCCCTTTTTCATTACTATTAGTAGTAGCGGTAATATCAATGTATTTAGTTTTATTTCAATTATCAAGCTGTTCTTATGTCAACCCACAGGTTTTAGCTTTTCCTGATTCTCCTCACCATCCCACTGGGAGCAGCGAGCGGCTGCTTGGGACTGAGTTTGCAGCTGGGGTTAAACCAGGACAGTCTTCTTAGTGCTCAACCTGGAGCACAAAGGGTTGAGATAACTGGTCTGACCAGAGCATGTTAAAACAGAGTTGTTACAAGAATTTAGCATATTAGTTTAGTAGTTGCTGGTCACAATGTTGATTTATTTGCTCTCAGAGCTGTGCTTGTTCTCAGACTCGTATCATGGAACACACACTGGTGTGAGCACCACCAATAGTTCTTTTCATCGTAGAATCATAGAATTGTTTGACTTGGAAGGGACCTTAAAGATCATCTCGTTCCAACTTCCTGCCACGGGCAGGGACACCTTCCACTAGCCCAGGGTGCTCCAAGCCCTGTTCAACCTGGCCTTGAACACTTAACACTTCCAGGGATGGGGCAGCCACAGCTTCTCTGACCAACCTGTGCCAGGGCCTCCCCACCCTCACAGGGAAGAATTTCATACCAATATCCCATCTAACGCTGCCCTCTGGCAGTTTAAAACCACTGCCCCCTGTCCTGGAGCAGTCTGCCCATATGAAAAGTCCCTCTCCCTCCTTTTTATAAGTCTCCTTAAGGTACTGGAAGGCCATAGTAAGATCTCCCTGTAGACTTCCCTTCTCCAGGGTGAACAGCCCCAGCTCTCTCAGCCTGTGTCCATAGGAGAGGTGCTCCAGCTAAAGGCTTGTGACAGTCTGAGCAGCAGCTGCAGCCTGAGAGCTCCTTGTAGGGAAAGGGACACCGAGTAGTTAAGACAAACACTGCTCACAAACAAACATCGTATGCCTTTAATATTTTATGGGTTGTGAATTATTAAATTATTTGGATGAGAATATGTAGTGCATCAAGCAGTGTTTTTTGCTATCGTTGACATTTTATAGTCTTGCTTTCTGTTAAAGCATTGAAAGGCTAATGTCAAACCGATCTCAGGATGGTTAACTGCTGGAAAAAAAGTACAAGTTGTATTTTCTCATGATGGTGTTTGCTGTCATACTGAGGCTGAAACCATGTAGCTCAAGGACAAGGCTTGCAGACAGAGTTACTAAAAGTAGGCATGATAGAGCATATGAACTCTCCCTCCAAACTCGTCCTGCCTATGCTCTTAGACTGCTGTGGCTACAGCAGAGTACCTGCACTGAAAGTTTACCTGAGTGTTGTGAAGGGGACCTTTAATAATTTATTAAAAATAACAGCAAGATATCTTTGCAAAATACAAGAATGAGTTCTCAACAAAATTAAAGCATATTTTAAACTGCATGGATTTGGTGTTGGAGTTGAAATTAATTTGTGTAAAATTCAAGTTAGTTTGGCAGAATTAAACTTTTAATACAGAGTTGACTAACTGAAAGAATTTTTTATAAAAATTGTTTATTGGGACTTTGACATTTTAGTTTAAGGAAGTTTTCAACTTTAAAAAATATCAGTTATTCAGGCGCTACATGTTGTGATTCCCATAAATTTAAAGAACTTATCTCCAGATGTGACTTCCACAATTTTTTTCATCAGTTTTTTAGGGAATTTCACGGTGGTTTTGTTTCTTAGTTCTGTAAAAGTGAGAGAAGCACTTACACTGCTTTACAGTGACAACTTCTGTAGCTATTTGTTCTCTTCCTTCTGTACCTGACTTTAGAAGGATAAATGCTTTCAGTATTATTCTGAAAAAGTTACAGTCTTGACCCAGTGGAAGAGTCAACGAGTCTTCAGAGTAATATGAACTTGCACAAGTAATTCTATATGAACTGCAAACTCTAAAGGGAAATGTGTTGCAGACTTTGTTCTCAGTGTCCTTTTTCCCTTCTAGCTGCCCAGCTGAGCGCCTGGAAGTGCTGGCCTCCCTGAAGCAGCTCCCTCAGCAGCACATGGACGTGATGAAGGTACCCCACGCTGTGGCAGGAGGACACCATGGCCAGGTCCTGCCTCCCCTCCCCTTGGCCGGGTGCTGCCAACTGGTGCCTTTACTTTGCACAGCAGCAAACTCCAAGCCCTTGGTCGTGGTGGTCTGGGAAAAATCACATTAACCAGTAGAATTGTTAAAGTCATCAGCTGGGAGCTTTTTGTGGGCACCTGGAGGGTTGTGAGGGATTGAATGAGCGAAAGAGCTGTTTGACATGTGTTGAGAAGCTCCCCTTTCACAGCCCTCCTTGTGGAGTCTCCCCTTGGTTTATTTTATTAGTTTTGCCCCAGGCCTGGATTAACAAACTCCTCCTCACTTCCACTGTTTGCTGTGTCCAGCTGTTTCTCCCAGTGGTGTATGTTGGTTTAACTGGGGCCAGGGCTGCACATTCCATAGTAATCTGCACATCAGCCAGAGCCCTCCCAGCTCAGTGACCAAGGGTAGAGAGCACAGGAAAACCTTATTTGCCGCAGTATTTTATCAAGACAGGTGTGTGATGGAATGGTTTTACCTGCTGGTTGAAGACAAGGATTAAATGTGTTTACCTTCTCTACTGAATTACTGTAGTTACTGAGATGTCTCTTAAGATGTGTGCTTATCAGGGAGTACTTATTTCATATTTCAGTTATCTTGCATTTTGTTTTATGAAATAGGTAACATCATCATTTCCACTCAGTAAAATTTGATTTTAAAAATCATGAACTATGTCAAGCTGAACACTTTTTACTGGATATCTCAGACATGCATTGCTTTAGTTGGAATAGCAGATTAATAAAGACAGCGGTTTTCACAAGTGTTAAGTTTTGGAATTGCACAGGTGCAGATAACGTTTTTAGGGATTTTGACTTAAATTCCCTTGCTATGTGAAATAAGCAGCTTTATCTTTTTTGACATCAAGCTTGAGTAGTTCTCTGAAATAAATATGTTGTGCAGAGAAGCTGAGGACGCCCTGTGCCTTGAAAAGGTCAGGTTGGATGGGACTTGGAGCAACCTGGGCTAGTGGAAGGTGTCCCTGCCCATGGGAGGGAGTTGGAACGAGATGATCTTGAAGGTCCCTTTGAACCCCAGCCATTCTGTGATTCTGTGATAGATCTTGGTGTAAGGTTGGCAGTATGTGGCTGTTTTACAGAAGATGAACAATCTCTCCCACCAAATGCCTGACTATTCTGGATATCCTTTACCTTGCTGCCTGTTTCTTTTCCAAGTCAAATGTTACATGTTAATTCCACTAGTTTTTGGCTTTTGTAGGTTTTTAACGATCCTATTCATGGGCACATTGAAATACATCCCCTGCTGATTCGGATCATCGACACCCCTCAATTCCAGCGCCTCCGGTACATCAAGCAGCTGGGTGGCACTTACTTTGTTTTTCCTGGAGCCTCTCACAACCGATTTGAACACTCCATCGGGTAAGGAGGTGGTTCTGGCACATGCCTCTCTTGCATTTGGATTTCCCTGAGTTGGCTCCACTGCTGTGGAGTGCCAGCCAAGGGGCGTTGGTGAAAACTGCTGTGGTGGCAGTTTTGGTCTCATGAATGTTTCTGGATATCCCATGTGATTATGGGCTGTTCCCTGGAACTTCCTTTAATAAAGACAGATAAAGAGACCTATGAGATGGATCAGTGTTAGATTTCCTTTCCATCCTTTCTTATTCTAAGAATAATGTTAATTAATAACTGTGAGTGCTTTGGGTTACCCCAGTCAAAATTTTAAGTTTTAAAGCCTAAACCTAAGTAAGGGTACTGGGGCTGCTTTAGATGACTTGCCAGACAGCTGCATTGTTCAGCACAGCTAAAATCCTTTTGATATGTAATGTTAACCTTTGTAGTTAGGTGTGCCTTATGCAGGTTGTCAGGCTGATAGCTGTAATTCAGTTAAACAGAAACAGATGGTGGACACAAGGATTCTGAAACAAAGACTCAAATCCTGTAGCAAAACACCACTGAAGGGAACATTCTGGTGTTACAGTGCAGGGGAGGCACGAGGGAGTACCCGGCCGTGTCATGGCCACCGGGACACATTTTTTCGAGGTTCAAGTACATTGTAACATCTGAAGCTCCCACCCAAAGCCCTGCCCAATTCAGGATGGAAGATGTTGCTTCTCAGATTTCATCTTGCTGTCTTTTCATGGAGCAAGGCTGCCATCTGGTGTCCTTTGTCCGGCAGGAGTTTGAGGAGTGGGCTGTCCGCCTTCCTCCCCGGGCGTTGTCACCGAGCTCTTCCTCGTGTCCTGTGGGCGACCCAGTCCACGTTGGCAAATTCTCAACCACGTTTGATTAATTTCTGCTGACCTCTGGTCTTCTGTCTGATTGTTCTAAACCATTACTAAGGCATTTCATTTGTCATTGCTTAAAGATAATCTAAGATTCCTCTTTACTTAAACAATTCTTTATTGAATTTGCTTCTCTAGCAAAACAATTTCTTATTGAGTTTTCTGAAGTGTGGAGGCCTCCTAAACTATTTCCTTCAGGTGCAGATTCAGCTGTTTTCTAATTTTCTCAGGTTTTCATCTTCATTTCTCTGACACTAAACTAAACATAGATTTAAGCAAAAACAACTTAAAATTACAAAGTCCAAGGGAATACAAATTCCTTAGTTATGTTGGGCACAGCTCTTTACAAAGGCCAGGAGATCACAAAAATTCCTAAGCTAGCTGAGGTAGAGGTATAGCAAAGGAAGTTTGTGTAGAGCTTGTCAACAGTTTATGGGAGTATGTGCCGTATGTTTGCTCCTGCTTGTTTTGTGTCAGGAGAAAAGAGGGTCCCGTTGAATGAAATCAAATGTCAAATCTAAAATGAATGAAAGGAAGAGAAATAATTGTCATGAACCACTGTTAAAGCAGCAGTTTGAAAGAAGAATCAAATGCTTTGATGACTGTTGTGGACCTTTGCAGTTGCCCTGACTGGAATTCAAGGATTCTGTGTAAGTTGAGGTGCTTCAAGATCCACACTGTCAGCGATGCACTGCTGTTCCCTTACAGCTACTCTGGGGTTATGTGTTATGAAATACTGTAGAATGCTGTTGTCTCTTGGGCCTGGTGTCCCATGCTTTTTTGCTTTCAGATGCATTACTGATGACTAAAACTCTACTACAGGAAATAGTTTGTTTCTGTGATTCAGATCAGGGTTTGGGTATCTGTT
Source organism: Cephalopterus ornatus (assembly GCA_013396775.1). NCBI lineage: Eukaryota > Metazoa > Chordata > Aves > Passeriformes > Cotingidae > Cephalopterus > Cephalopterus ornatus. The sequence goes on along the minus strand of VZRE01015690.1, from coordinate 142,308 downwards.
GTATGGTGCCTCTCAGACAAGGGCGTAATTGAGCAAAATAGAGTAGGGGAACTGCTCTTTTTCTATTCAGCCTAAACCATTGCTATATTCCCTTTTTTTTTCTCCTGCAACAGGGTTGGGTACCTTGCAGGATGTCTGGTTCGTACACTGAAGGAGAGACAACCAGAACTGGACATAACCCAGCGAGACATCCTCTGTGTAGAAATTGCTGGACTTTGCCATGATTTGGGTAAGGAACACCTGAGATGGCTTGTTGCTCTCTGAAAGCTAACCAGGATGAAAAACTGGCTGTGAGATCAGAACTGAGAGCTCTTTTGGGTTGTTCAGTGTATGGCCGTATTCCAAGACAGGTTTTATCTGTTCTGTTTGGTCTGGAGTACTTCCTTGGAGACAATTCCACTTGGTGAATCTGTAGCCACTCTTAGCTAAGGTTTTGTCTGTTTCCAAATGCTGTTAGAGTTCTGCCCTCAGTGGCTGAAGTGTCCACTTCGTTCTGTGATTTACTCAGGTCTCTTAAAACCTCTCAGAATAAAAATTAGTGGCCCTTTCAAAAATTGTTACGATTATTTTATAACTACGTATTTTCTTCAGAGCTGACACAGAGGTCTCAGTGTTGCTGCAGTACTTGCCTGTGGTGTACATACCAGAACCAGCTTTAGGTGCCATAGTACTTAAGGTGTCTTAGGAAAGTGCGCTTGCTACAACTGAATCTTCCTCATAGATGATGGGTAAGGAATTGTCTTGCTCAGAGAATTGTGGTCAAGGGCTCGATGTGCAGGTGGAGCCCCGTGACAGGTGGTGTCCTCAGGAGTCAGTGTTGGGACCGGTGCTGTTTGATGGCCCTGTCGGTGACACACACAGTGGGATCGATGCACCCTTGGCCAGTTTGCCAATGACATGGAGCTGTGGGTGTGGTCACAGGCTGGAGGGAAGGGACCTGGACAGGCCAACAGGTTCAACAAGGCCAAGGGCAAGCTTCTGCTCCTGCGTTGGGGCAATCCCAAGCACAAATACAGGCTGGGAGGAGAGTGGATTGAGAGCAGCATGGAGGAGATAGACTTGGGGGGCTGATGGATGAAAGGCTGGACGGGACCACTGGCATGTGTATGGGTACTCAGAAACCCCCTGTGTCCTGGCCTGTCCTGGCAGCGTGGGCAGCAGGACAAGGAAGAGGATTCTGCCCCTCTGCTCTGCTCAGGTGAGACCCCACCTGCAGAGCTGCCTCCAGCCCTGGGTCCCCCAACGTCAGAAGGATGGGGAACTGCTGGAGCAAGTCCAGAGGAGGCCATGGAGATGCTCTGAGGGCTGGAGCTCCTCTACTCTGGAGACAGGCTGGAAGAGCTGGAGGGGTTCAGCTGGAGAAGAGAAGGCTCTGGAGAGGCCTTGGAGCACCTAAAAGGGTCCCCAGGAGAGTTGGAGAGGGACTTTGGACAAGGGCTTGGAATGACAGGACAAGAGGGAAAGGCTTCACACTTCTAGAGGACAGGGTTAGATGGGATATTGGGAAGAATTTGTTCCCTGTGAGGGTGATGAGGCCCTGGGCAGGTGAAGCTGTGGCTGCCCCATTCCTGGAAGTGTTTGAGGCCAGGTTGGATGGGGCTTGGAGCAATGTGGTCGAGTGGCAGGTGTTCCTGCCCATGGAAAGGGGTGAAAATAGATGATTTTTTAAGGTCCCTTCCAACCCAAATCAGTCTGGGGTTCTAGGATATGTCAAGATCAAGTCACTTACAAGAGAATTCAGATCCTTCGCTTGCTCAAAAAATTTTTGCTTGCAACCATGTCTCAGATTAAACCTGTGTAATATTTATTTTTAAGGTCATGGACCATTTTCACACATGTTTGATGGAAGATTTATTCCAATGACTCGTCCAGATTTGAAGTGGAAGGTAGGCTTTTCACTACTGAAGTACAAATACAAACCTGAGAGTTTTGGAGGCTAATTTGGAGGATAATTAATCTTTAAAGAGTGCCATTACTTGTGAGACTATGGTGATCACTTGGCTTTACTTTATTGCATCATTTTCTTGGCTTGATTGAAAACCAGAGTATTGTCTTCCAGTCTTCGGATGACTTCCTTCTAGTTGTCTTCAGCTGTGTGTCTGGGGAACATCAGCTCCCTCAGCACAGCCATGGACAGATGGAGCCTCACTGGCCATGCAGAAAAAGTGACAAGTGAGGACAGATGTGTGTTACCCCCATCTCTGCCTTGAAAATGCACAAATGTTGTGTACTTCCCTGAGATCTGTGTGTGGTGCATGGATTTCCCTTCTGCAGGTGTCACCTGGGACACAAAAATGAGTTGTCTCAGTCTTGTCAGTGCCCACAGTGTGACTCTAAAGAGGCAGAATTTGTTAGGACTGCAGTGATCATTTTTAGCCAGCATTGTGCCTTAAAATGTATATTGAGAGCTTTCTGCAGAATATATTCTACAGATGTAGAAGACCAACTGGCAGCCTCCTTTTTGGTTTAATAATTTTGCTCAGAACTATGTGCTTAGAATTAGACAGTGCTTAGAATTCAAACTTCCAGAAATTTTGAACAGAGCTCAAAACGGCAGAATTATTTTGTCTTTTATCACTGTAACTGCCTTAGATCTGTTTGTGAAAATGCAAAAAGTAACAGCTCTCTGCTGAAGAATGTGTTTCTGGACTCTGTAGGCTGGGTGATTTCCTGTTTTTTTTAATGCAAGATAAGTAGAAAATCACCCAGGTGCTGCACTTTGACACCAGCCTGCCCATGTGCCCTGCCAGGCAGTGCTGCTGCTTGGGAGAAAGCTTTGACACTGCAAGAAGGATGCTTAAACCATATAATACAACATTTGGATTTTTTTTTCACAGCATGAAACTGCTTCTGTTAAAATGTTTGAGCACCTGATAACTTCCAATAAACTAGAAGCAGTCATGAAGTCATATGGTCTTGTCCTGGAAGAAGATATGTTCTTTATCAAGGAACAAATAGGAGGACCTATAGATGAAACTGCTTGTGAGAAATTGGTGAGTCAGTGTGCTTCTCCTGTGGTTATCCCAATAAATGTCTTAATTTTTATGAAAGCAGATAATTTTGGCTTCTGCTATGTATTATTTTTAGCCCCATGAAATTCTGAGAGTCCTGTCACAAGTGGTGCTAGAGGAGTGTGGTGGTTATTTCTTGCAGTGCTGGCAGGAGGTGGTAGCTTCACTGTGTTATGTGCTTACATCTCCCTGAGAATTTTTAACCAGAAGTCTTCAGATTAGAGGATAGCTCTGGAATGTTATTGGTATTTAGTGAACCTAACTGGTGATTGGGATCCACTCAAGGGTATGGAAAGAGCTGGCAGAAGTGCTCACCAAGGCACTTTTCAGTAGTCCCGGGTAGTCCCAGTTGACTGGGAGTTGGCAAATGTGACCCCATCTATAAGAAGAAGGGTCAGAAGGATGATCCAGGGAACTACAGGCCTGTCAGCCTGACCTTGGTGCTGGGGAAGGTCATGGAGCAGGAGATGTTGAGTGCCATCATGCAGCACATACAGGACAACAGGGAATCAGGCTCAGCCAGCCTGGGTTTAGGAGAGGCAGGTCTTGCTCTACTGGAGGGCAGGAAGGCTCTACAGAGGGATCTGGACGTGCTGAATTGATGTACCTTATACAATTGGCCTTGGCCCAACAAGCCAAGTGTTGGGTCCTGCACTTGGGTCACAGCAATCCTGTGGAATGCTACAGGTTTGGGGAAGTGGCTGGGCAGAAAATGACCTGAGGGTGCTGGTCCTCATGAGCCGTCAGTGTGCCCAGGTGGCCAAGAAGTCCAGTGGCATCCTGGCTTGTATCAGCCATAGTGTGGCAAGCAGGACCAGGGGCAGTGACCATCCCCCTGTGCTGGGCACTGCTAAGTCTACAACTCAAATTCTTTGTTCACTTCTGGGGCCTTCACTTCAAGAAAAACATTGAGGGGCTGGAGTGTGTCCAGAGAAGGGCAGTGGAGCTGGGGAAGGGTCTGAAGCACAAGTCTGATGAGGAGGGAGCTGAGGGGGCTCAGCCTGGAGAAAAGGAGGCCCTCAGGCTCCCTCAGTGTGGATAACAAAACTGAGCACTGGCAGAGACGAGGCAGTGAGCAATCAGAAGCATGGCCCAAGTGCCAGAGCCACATCAGCTTTGGTGACACAGCAGTAAAATGCCTGGATTAATTGCAGTACATAGAGGCAGGGATAAGACTCGAAGAAATGAGTTGCCTGAAGAGACAAGGAAGAAGAAATGGTGATTGTTAATCATGCAACTCTATGAAAGACTTAAGTCCTCTCTCCTTGCTTTACACTTTACAGCTGTTGTCATCTCTTCAAGGACAGCCATTCAGTTGCCACCAGAATTAAGAGCTGGTGGCAGCTGAAGTCAATGGGAGATCTGTCAGGACAATCTGGTACTAATCAGAATTTGTGTGTTGTCCCAGACAAGAAACCCGCAAATGTTCACACTTGCCTGTTATTTTCTGCTGCAGTAGCGGGTAGTTGTGCCATGTGTACTCCAGCAATCCGATGGCAAACACAGGGAACTTGGCAGAATGAAATTCAGTCTGAGATCTTATAGGAAGAGGATATTCATTTACAAAATCTGCAGGTAGATTTTTACCCCCTTGGGCTCATTTGCACACAAATCTTGCTACCTCCCACAACCACTGATCTTGTGCCAAGTCTGGTTTTCCTTGTTTGGATTCTACACCTGTTTTCCAGCAGGATACAAGGAAAAGGAGTGTCATACATGATCTGTGGCAGCACCCTCCTGGTGTTAGGCACAGGGCCTTGCCTGGTGGGCACTGTCCTGTGGTGCCTTGGAGAGCACAGGCTGCTGCTCTGGCACAGTGTCCCGGCGGTGGGGCTGCTGTGCTGCAGGAGTCAGTCCTGCCATGAGCAACAGGTGTTTGTGCATTAAACATGGCCCAGGAGCAGAGCTCTTTGTTATCCTGGTATTTTTATCTATGACATGCTTTCTTCCTGCTGCTTACAGTTCCTGCTGCATTTCCATTCTGAGTCACGTCAGTTTTAGTGTTTCTGTCGTGCAGATCACATGGAAGCCATGTTTTGCATACAATGTTTTCCACCTCCCGGGTTTCAAGGCCACTTTATGGCATTTTTTGTTTAGCTGAAGAATCTTTAAATTTTCAAGAAAATGTGCAACTTGTATCTTGTTATTTTGGTGTTGATTTCCCATTTGCCTCATGGCTGAATTATCCCTTTGGGATAGGAGTTTAAATAGCTGGCTGATCAAACAATTTTTGTTTAATATATCTAAATAAGTGTTTCAAAACTCTGTTCTATAAAGTTGTATAGTTGATTGTAGAAGACTGCAAGACAGTGACATGTTGTAGGTCTCATTCCCTGAGGATTAAATGATTCCAGCCTACTCCCCTCTTTGTTGCTATGTTGTGGTTTTTTGGGCATTTCAAAGCTGCAGGTTTGTTTTAGTAGAATGGGCAATGAAATACCTGTGTTCATAGGTTTTATTCTTCCTGAGATCCTGAGAAGGCAGCTGCTTAAGCCCTTGTTCTGGATTTCTAATGCCTGAGAGCTTCTGGGAGCTCTTTTCTTGTCTTTGTGTTCTTTGCTACCTCAGTGTTGGGTGTTTATCACAGGCAAAGTCAAAGTGTGTTTCTGCTGTCTTAAAAAAAACTGTGTTGATGTCGTTTGCACACTTTAATTTTTTACTGTTTCTCTTCCTGGCTCCCCTGTTAGTGGCCCTACCGTGGTCGACCAAAGGAGAAAAGTTTCCTCTATGAGATAGTAGCTAACAAAAAGAATGGCATTGACGTTGACAAGTGGGATTATTTTGCAAGGTACAAATCTTACAGTTTTTATTACGAATTCCTACTGTAAAAATGCTACTGTATGTACAAATATGATCATGTAGTTAAAAACTTTCTGTGGAATATTTTTAGGGATTGCCATCACCTGGGAATCCCGAACAATTTTGACTATAAACGATTGCTTGTCTTCACTCGGGTCTGTGAAGTAAAGAGCCAGAAGCATATCTGTACTCGTGACAAGGTAAGGGCCGTGTGGGAGCTGAGGGATGCTCAGGAGCACTAAGAGCACACGGGGACCTGGGGGAGCTGCACCCCATGGCTGAGGGGCCTGGGCAGCTGCCCAGAGCTTCTTCAGCCCAGGAGAGGAAGAAGTTGCTGCTCTGAAAGCTTTTGCCCAAAGCTGGTGGTTGGAGGGAGCGAGGGACAGGGAAGCCACTGATCGTGGCAGGTCCTTTCAGGGGAGACTCTACAGACCTGTCAGCTCTGCATGATCCTGCTCCGGGTCTTTTGAGCAAGAGGTGAGTGTGGCTGTGGTGGGGGGCTGCTGAAGGAGCAAGAGGTCCTCTTCTCTGCCTGGGGTCGCTGCCCACTCTGCTCTCCCATGGTGGCCTGAGTTCTTCTTCAAAATTAGTAAATTGTGAATGATAATTATCCTGCTCTATGCTGCAAATGGAAGGAGACATCTCATCCGATTGATTGATTGGTTTAGTTTCCCAAGTCAGACAGTGTCAAAAGTAAAAGCGGATTGGGTTTTTTTGATTCAGGAAGTTGGAAATTTGTATGAAATGTTCCACACCCGGAATTGCCTGCACCGGAGAGCATACCAGCATAAGACTGGCAACATCATTGAACTAATGCAAGTATATTTTCCTTTTTTTGCATTCCATTTATTTTTAAATTCTTGAAACAATCCATATCCATTTGGAATATTAAGATAATCAATAAGGTGTGATATAGAATAAAAGCAAATTCTTGGGGAAAGACTTAGTGCTTAGAGTATCCTAGAGTCTGTGATTAACAAAGCAAACAAAAAAAAAAAAAAAAGAACAGGACAAAAACATCCTTCCACAGGAAGTGAAATTTGAGGAAAAATACTAAAGCCCTGAAGAAGCACCGGACCAGAGTGTGTTTAAGCCATTTTAACTGCTGACAACTGAGGTCAGATCTTTATCTGCAAGTTAGAGACCACTTAGCTCAAACTGAAGCAAGGTTACTAACAGAGTAAAGTAATAACCAAGCTTATGTAGCTCAGCTGAGGCCTGACTTTGTATTTGTGTAATGCAACCAACTCAGCTGGCTGCCTACTCTTGTACCTATCTTGTTGACATTACAGAATTTTCCCTGTGACATTATTCTTTTTACTTTTCTTGAAAATCAGAAATACTCATATCCCCAAATATATTTTCATTAGGATCTTGTCTGCCAGGTTACCATCTGCTGAGTTTGGAAAAAAGGAACGTTAAGAATTACGCAGTGCAGGAGTGATTTGGACTGTTTTCATTTTATAAACTTCAACTCCTGGTTTGAGGATCCTCTAAAACTCAAACTAAAAGTGCTCAGGTTTGACAGTAACTAAATATGACAAATAAAACATATTTTTTAGTTTAGAAATTTAGTCCTTAGCTTCCCATAATTATAACAGCCTTTCCGAAAGAATGTCGAAGCTGGAAATGACAGTGAGGCAAAGGGAACTCTGGAAGAACTTGATCTTTAGAACATCATTTTTTCCCACCTGAAAACACCATGTCTGTGATGCTTTCCCTTTCCAGTGCTCTGTGTCCTCTCAACTAGCTCATGCAGCAGGGTGTCTGTGCAAGGACGTGGTTGTGTGTGAGGCAGCCTCGCTGCCGCTGAGTGGCCATCTCACTGTCTTGCAGGGCTCTGCAATGGTCTCAGCTGTGTTAAACTCAGTCTGAAGCAGAACAGAGTGAAGTTGCTCATTCTTCTAAAGGTTATGGTCTGATCTGAACCTGTTCTCAGTAAATGTCTGTTGACATGTGCGATGACAGCACGGAAACAGGAGATGTTGCAGTATGATCAGCATCTGCTGGGTGCTGGGGATGTGCTTTTGTCTGTTGTCTTCTGTTTATAACTTACTAATTTGTTACTATTTTGACTCTTGAGCAATAAGGTGTTTCAAAACAATGTTATCCTGAAGTCTTAATTTTGTCTCAAACTAGGATTACAGAAGCCTTTCAAAAAGCAGACAAATATTTTGAAATAAGAGGCTCTGGAGGAAAAGTGTATCGGATTTCTACAGCAATGGAGGACATGGAAGCCTACACGAAGCTAACTGGTATGAGATCTCAAAATTATTTTTTTTAAAGTAAAGGTACATGAGTACCTGTTAAAAATGCTGGGTTTACAGCTTTTTTGCACAGAAGGTGGGGCAGGCCTGGGCCATCCAGTCCCTGTGCTCTCATATCTTGCTGGGAGAGCAAGACCTTCTACTTTAAATTACTTCCATGTTGAGAGAAAAGCAGCAACTTTATGTTCTGTGTATGTTCAAATTCAGCAGTGTTGTCAGAAGGTCCCGCCTGTGCCCTGAGTTTGTTGCACTTGTCACAGGTGGGATATAAGTCAGCTCTGATAAAACATCCAACTCTGTCAGATATAGTAGTACTGGATGTGTGCTGTGGTGTGAAGCTGTTCCCAAGGGCTCCCACGGGATCTGATTTGATTTGTTTGAGACATCGCTGCCCTGCCTGCCCCTCCTGGTGTGTGCCGTGAGGCCACCAGTGCTGCTCAGGTTGGTGTTGAGAGCTGCAGTGTGGGGGTGGAGGCCAGCGTGGGCAGGCAGACCCTGCTGCCACGGGGTGTGGGGATGGCTGCAGGGCAGAGGATGCTGGAGACCCTGCTCAGGAGTGCTCTGAGTGCTCTGAGTAGTGGCAGCTCTTGCAGCACCTGGCAGTTACACCTCATGAGGACTCTCAAGGCATCTTTCCTGAGTGGCGAGGCAGCTTTCCTGAGGTTCCATCACCAAGCCTTGGCTGGCCAACAGAGAGACTCAAGAACTTCCATCTTTGGTCCATGGACGAGGTGACAGAGCCTGAAGGCACTGTTGCAAAAGGATCCTGTGTGTCTTAGCCTTTGTCATGCTAAAGGCCTTCTGCTGGCAGTCCTCCATCTGCCACAGCCATCTGCAGCCTGACCACAGCCCTGCTGCGTTGTACTGAGGTGAGGAGCTGCGTATCCCCTCTGCCAGGGCAGGAGAAGGGGCTAGCTTTAAGGAGCAGTAGCTATTGGAAAGCATGAATTGTAGTGCTAGGCTGGGCAGAAAGGAAGGAACTGAAATGAAGTTCTTCATGGGCTGGGATGTGTTCCTGTGGGCTGGCTGGTCTGTAAGATCAGCTGTGCTGGCAGGTCAGCACCAGTGTCCTGCTGTATCTGCCTGCTTACCTGCAGTACCTGGTGAGGAGCACAGTTCAGGACAAGGAGACCAGGACTATGCCCTGTCTGCCACAGCAAGGAGCTGCTTGCTGGGACTGTCCTGTTCAGCCAGGAGGTTGAACAGCAAGGAGAGTAATGTGAGGAATGTGCCAACACCAGATATAACAGTGGACCATGAAGGACAAGTATGTTCTCCTCCTCTTAAACCAAGGCACTTCCTTTCCTGCTTCTAGTTGGTTGCACCCTGGGGGCTCCTGAGAGGCTTGTTTCAGCAGTCCATGGTGAGTGATTCCCCTGTGAAACCGTCCGCTTACCTTGTGGACCTTTGCAAATGATGAACCTCTATGACATTCTGCAGCAAAAAGCTCCCTAGCTTTCTTCTATGATGGGTGAAGAACCACTGTTGGTTTTGAATGTGTTGGCTCCTGATTTGAAAATAGATCATAGTTCTAGTAAAGTCTGAGACAGTAAATTGTTCCTTGTCACTACTGCTTTTGCACAGGAGAGGTGTTCATGGGCCTCTTATTTCTCCTGTATTATCTGTCCTCTGTCTGAACAGACCTAGTTCCTCGTGGAGAGGTTCCTGGCTTTGCTTGACCTTGCCCGTGAAAACAATCCTCACTTAAAGGTGTTTTGGTACATGGCTCATTGGTTGCTTCTGTAGGGACCTCCCTAGCCCGGTTTCAGCTCTAGGCAGATGTTGCTGGGCTGTGTTTGCAGCATACGTCAAGGCTGCCCAGCTGTTCCTGGCCAGGGAATGTGAACAGCCACAGAGCAGTGTGGTGGTTGGTACAAGCCAGCAGCATCCTGGCAGCAACAGTCTCTGGGACAGCCAGAAATAACCTTTCTGCTCAGAAGCCACATTAAAAGAAACCTCTGTCATGGTGCTCGGATTGATGGTGGGAAACTCACTGCACATGTCCCTGTCATGTGGAGACAGGAGGGGGGACTTCCATGCTGGCACTCAAAGTCTGAGAAACTCTGAAACTTTAATGGCATTTTTTTACAAGACAGAGTATCCGTGTCCTGAGCCACTTAGCGCTCAGGTTTAGGATATTCTGCTGAACAAGATTGGCTCAAAAAGAAGAAGAAAGTCACTTCCAGTGAAATAACGAAATATATTGCAAGGGTGAAAATTGAGCTAGTTTTTCCACCAGTAACCGTTGTGAATCTGAAGATAATTAAGATGATATTGTGACTTTTCATTGTCAGACTTAGTTCAGTCATTCCCTGAAAATGTCTTTACTAAACCAGAAGGATCAGTTTTTCTTGTTGCCTTAACCATTGTCCCTGTACGTGCGTTTTGCTGTGACACTGAATTGTAACATACTAAACAAAAATCAATGCAACTTTGGCAGACAGTATCTACTTGGATATTCTGCACTCGAGTCATCCAGAACTGGAGGAGGCACGAGAAATTCTGCGTAAAATAGAACGACGCGAGTTATACAAGTTTTTAGGAGAGACTCGACCTGAAACAAAGAAGGAAATTGTAGAGGTAATGTCCTTTGATGGAAGGTTCTGAATTCTGTCTCTGCAAAAATGTTTTCCAAGTTGCTGACCATCCGTTTTTCTCTATCTCCATCACATGGTGCTTCTCTGCTTCACCCAGGTGTCAGCAGGGAATATTCCTTTGTGTCCAAAACCAAACAACTCCCCCTTTGTGAGTTTGAGCTTTCGGAGTAGATCACCATCCCCTCCAAAGTTTGCATAGCAGCTCACTGCTTCTGGTCTTTTTGTGGGTTTTTTTTGTGTTGAATTTTTGGGTTTTTTTGTAGTGATCAATGACCTTACTGATCTTGTCTGTCTCTTGGGTTTTTTTATATATTTCACTGTATAGAAACAAAAGCTTTATTAGAGAGTGAGATCCTGCCACCCTTCATTTAAAAAAAAAGAAAATTCAGTAAAAACATTTAGTATTCAGCTTTGGAGAACTTAACTGCAAAAATTTTGTATTGGGAAAATAGTTGGTTGAAGGTACTTATTTTCTGCTTTCAGGCTTCAGCATCCTGGATGTCTCACTCTTGCTCTCCCCCTGCCCCATCATCAGGTGTTAAACTCTTCCTCCACAGGCTGGCAGAATTTGTGTCTTCTCAATTATATAAGCTTGATTTGTTTCTAAAAACTGATACAGAACTTATCACTAAGGTATACAGGGGTTCAAACAACCAGATAGCTGCAAGAACAGTCTGTCAAGCTGTGAGGAATTAAAAGCTTTAGTTTAGTGACACATTGTGTCATGTGTCTTTTTGCCTTGATCTAGACTTCAGAGTGCATAATGTAATCTGAGTTCATCTTCTGGTTTTGTTTCCTGCAGAATAATAGGCTGGCAGAAAGCATTGCTAATTCTAAGCCGGAGAAGGATCCTCCAGATGTGGAGCTAAAGGCTGAGAACTTCATAGTTGATGTAAGTACCTCTCAGAGCGGGTTCAAGTAAAAACTTCTCAATCACAGTGGGACTTGTGTACCCTAGTGAAGACTGGAGACACATTTCAATGCCTTTGTAGGGAAAGAACCAACCCACAGGGTGCCTGATAGCTGCTGTCCTGCTTCAGCTTGAAGGTCTGAGAGAGCAAGCTTCCCCAGGGGAGGTTTGCTGTTGTGGGAGGGCCTGAGGCAGAGGCAGTGGGCAGCCTCACCTCACTGGGCTGTCATCTGGGGACTGCTCCCGGTGACAGATTTGTTCTCCTTGGACTGTCCTTGCTCTGAAAAGGAGCAGTGAGGAATCCTTAGGGGTTTGGCACATGGGTGTCAGTGGCAGCAGCCTGGGCACTACTGCTGTTGGCTACCAAGGCAGGTCACCTACTGGCCCCAGTGGGAGGAAAGCAGGCACAGTGACCCAGGTATTGCACACCTGCAGGGCAGGCACTCCTGGGATTTATGCAGGAAGCACCTTGTGCCACAGCTCAATCTGCTGCCAGCACTGGTGGGAAGGAGAGAGCTGTGTGGCGAGCTGCAAGTATCACCACCCTGTTCTGGGTTAACTCTGGGAAGGGCTGGCGAATGTCTTTCCATAGAGTGGAGCACGACTCACTCCTAAAGCTCCTTTGCCTTGAAGGTTCACTTCCCTGGATAAAATTGTCACACTTTATGGAGCTTTAAAGTATTTGTCTGGGCTCTCCTTGTCCCACGAACTGAGGTTGTAGAGAAGTGGGCACCTCCCTGCCAACCGCTGAACTATTGGTATACCAGGCAGATGTAAATAATAATGTCTAAACCTCATGTTTATAGTTGTAAGCTCTGCTGGTGCCTGTGGAGGTTTTGTGTTTTGAGGAGGCCCAGGCTGGCAAGGGATCAGTACTAGTGCGGTGTTGGGAACTGGAATGTTTCAGAGAGCAACTGGGAGCTTTAAATGTGAATGTTCACCTGGCAGCTTCAGAGCAAGAGGTGGTGATAGGCAAGAGATAAAGATACAAAATACAAATACGAGATTGTTTTATTAAGTGATAATTTGTTAATTACTGTTCTATTTTCAGGAGTATATAGTGCAGCCATTTGTATTTATTGTGAGAAAACTAAAGACAAACATTAACAAATGCTGTTTTCTTTGTTTTACACACAAGGTTATCAACATGGATTATGGAATGAAAGAACAGAATCCCATTGATAAGGTTCACTTCTATTGCAAGGCTGATCCTTCCAAGGCAGTCAATATCAGTAAAGAACAGGTAGTCTTTTATTTTCCTCGGCTGGCTTCTGAAAAGCATCTCACAGATCATGAGGGAAGTGATTACAGTCCTGCGTGGTTGTTCTTGCACGGGTTGTGAAGAGGTGGTGGAATCCATGGCCTTGCAGGTCTTCAGTGTGTGTCGGACGATGACAATCTGGAATCCTGATGGCCTTTGGATATGAACAGTATTTAACTGGAATAGATTGGAAGTTAGAAAAACACAGTTGTTTTGGATGAAGCTCATGGACTGTAGAGGGATGTTTCTTACTTCTTTCCTTTTGTATTCAGATGAAAAAATTGAAGTTCAGTGAACTCTCAATTCCGAGAGATACTAAAGCTTATTTCTGTTTTATTCCAAAGGTTTCGAAGTTTTTACCCATAACATTTACGGAGCAGGTTATCCGGGTTTATTACAAAAGTCAGGATCCACTTGTTATTTCAGCTGCAAAACAGTACTTTGTTCAGTGGTGTATGCAGAATGATTTCACCAAACCACAGGTAACAAATTCACTGATTGTTTTGCTTGTTTAGAGCTCTTAATCTTTGTTCATAAGCTTGCTTTTTCATTAATAGCTTTGGCATTCAGGCCTTGCCTTTGTGGCACTGACCTAACTGCTGGTTTTATCATGGCTCCCATCTGGAGGTTCTTTGGGTTCGCTGAAGCAGTGCTAGAGACACCTGCAAGTGTCATAGAGTCATGGAAGGGTTTGGGTTGGAGGGAGACCTTGAAGATCATCTAGCTCCAACCCCTCTGCTGTGGGCAGGGACACCTTCAACTAGACCAGGTTGCTCAGAGCTCCTTCCAACCTGGCCTTGGCTCTGGATGTCCTTTGGGGAAAGAGCTGCATCTTCTGACATGAGATCCCCAGAGTGTTCTTATGGGCTGGAGCCCCAGCTCCAGGCACGGATACCTCTGTTTAAAGCTCGTTCTTGTGTCATTCTTCTGGCATCTGTCTTTTCAGAGCAGCTAATTTCAGAAGAGCTTTTTACCAATGAATCAAGCAACAGACTTCTTCTTGTAGAGTATGGTTGTGTCCTGTAAGCATGTTCTTCTGGTTCAGTTCATCCATCCTGTAAGCCCTGGCATGTTGCAGAGCACAGCAAAGGGCTTCTCACCAGCTTATTTCCGAGCTTAGAGAGCTGATTGTGTGTGTTGGCAGTGCCTGAGCACAGATTAACATCTGTATCTGAGTAGGATAAGCCCTCCTGCCTCAGACCTGCTGTACCAACCTTGCCTGCTGTAGACATGCAAGGCAGATCCCAGCACCCAGTGTGGGCCGACTGCAACAGTCTAAATGAGGTGCTGTGCTGAAGTCAGAGACACTTGATGTGATGATTCTGTTTGCCCAGGATATACAGCCTGTTGGTCTGCCAGGGTTGCTGCTAATAATTTAGGATGAGCTAGGCTGCCAGTGGTGATGGCTTCTCAGACAGACACCAGAGGCCACCGCTGACGACAGCATTTTCCATCTCTGGGATGCACAGGCATCGGTGTTTGCTGATTTACTGCTTATTTACTGATCTATTGCTTCTGGGACCTTGTATTGATTTTTTCTATTAGGCCTGAGACTGAGCTGCTTTTTCTCTGCTTTAAAATGGAAAGCAAACATCATTAATGTTTCCTGACTTTTATTACTAGGATGGTGATGTTGTTGCCCCTCATCTAACTCCAATGAAGAGAACCTGGAATAATGTGAGAGATGATGAACACAGGAGAGCCTCAGAACCCAGCTGCAAACAAAGGCTTCCTTTTCATGAGTAACATATTTCTTTTTGGCACTCTTCAGTCTGCTTCCTCTGAAGATGAGCAAACCTGAGCAGCAACTCTTCTGAAAGCCATTTGGATGGACTGGAAGGATTCATGGAACAATGCAGAAATGCATTTTACAATAGAGTATGTTTTAATGTACATACTTAAACAAAGTGCATATTCCAAATAGACTTTTAAAAAATTACACCAGAGTAAACTCAATCCTCATTTATTTTTGAATGTATTGGCACTGTGTAGCAAAAGTAACTTTAAAAATTGCAATTTGTTGTTATCACAAGGTTCTACTGTTCCGTCTAGTCCTAATCCCTTCTTTAGCTGACTGTGCTATTGCATGAGCTATCAGAAAAAATCCCAGCTCAGATTTGATGGGATTTTTGGGGATTGGGTTTTTTTTGGAACCTGGGGAAGAGAGGGGTAAGTAAGTTTCTGAAAACATAGTGAGGTAAAGAAGAAATAATCAAGGATGGCATCTTCAAGAATAGCAAAACAAATTTCCTTTTTAAAAAAAAAAAGGGGGGGGGAGAGGGGATGTTTTTTGATAATCAGAGATTATTTTTCTGATATTCAAAAAGCTGATGGAGATGCAGGACTTCTGCTATGAGCGACCACAGTTTTTATTGAAGTAACAATGCATTGCAGTGCCATGGAGCCTTTTATTGTTTTATTGTGTATTTTTGATACACTGAATGTTATCTTTTTACTGTCTTAACTGCAAAACCTGCTCAAAACGTTCGTGGTGTGAGTGGTTGCAGGAGGGCTGAGCTGTGGGCAGGGCTGAGCTGTGCAGGTGAGCACAGGTGGGCAGTGCCAGCCGGGGGCTGCGCCGGCTCTGCCCGTCCTGCGCCAAGTGACCTTGTTTGTGGATTACACTGTACTAGGCAGACAGGCTCTTCAGGAATCCCTCTGTTCTTGTATCCCTGCCTTGTTCTCCTCAGTGGCTGTCCCTGTGTCATTTCTCTCCCCTGTGAGGGTTCTGGCAGTTTTTCTGTACTGCCATCACTGGTGTGAATGTTGCTGAATGTCTGTCCCACTGACTGAGGAATACCTTTTTCCTCTCCTCTTTTACTCAGGTCTAAAGGAAGGCTGCTTTCATTAAATGAATCCTAAAAGCTCAAAAAAGTCTGCCCTCAAAACTAAAAACATGAAGAAAGGCTGAGTAATGCTCAGAAATTAGAACAAGCTGTGGAGTTGTTATCTGGAATGGGGAGAGAAGCGTTGAGTGTTCAGTCTGGGCAGTCAGGGGTGGGTGGCCAGGGTAGGTTCTGAAAACTAACCAGTGGGAAGGTGCTGTGAGTGACCTGCAGAGCTCCAGACATGTCTCTCTCCTTTGCCCTTCTTATCTGGGGAACTATTGCCATTAAGCAGAGGGAAGTGGAATCAGCATCCATATACTTAGATTTTGTTTGTTGAAATAACCAGAAGTTGTTGTGCACTCTGCTGCTTTCTTATATGTCTGTGCTCATGTGTTTGAAGGTGTAACTTCTGCTGTTCCTTTCTCTAACAGCATTTCAGATCTGCAGGTGAACCATGTAACTGTTGGAAGGGCTTGTGGCCTCTTTTAAAGAACTTATTAGGCTTCAAGGAACAGTATCATGGAGTGAAGGCATTTATGTCCCTTGTCTGCATAAAATCGAATATTATTCAGAATAATATAATTTTGTTATTGTTGCTTAGGTTTGTTTTGAATCTGTTTCAAAAGGTGCACTTTATACTTGGGGAAGATCTTTTGTTTATGTTAAACCAAAAATTTATACTTAATGTTAAGTTCTGAGAGCTTCTCTTTTCCTACCACGTTCATCTGAGCCTCTCTGAAGAATAAATTTATAAACGATGGTTTTACTATTCTTTTAAAGAATTGCAGTGTGTGAACTTTATTAAAAATGGTCTTACTGTGCCGTTATAAAGAGCCAGAGGTATTCCTGTGGAAGGCTCTCCCTCTTGAAGAGGTGGTTTCTCGGTTCCTGTCCCCTCACAGAGCAGCAGGGCTGGGGGAGGAGCCTGTGCCAAGAGGAGGATCCCACCTCTCCTGGTGCAGCCACAGCACAGCTGGGAGAGCAGCCCAGTCTCTGGCCTCAGCATCCTTCCGGGGGCCAGGGAAGCTGTTTAGATGCTGCTCCAGCTGTTGTGTGGGAGAAGGTGAAGTCGTGCTTGACCAACCTGCTCACCGGGGCTGGAGGCCGAGGGGGGAGCAGCGGGTGCTGTCAGCCTCAGCAGCTGAGGGAGGGGGGTTTGGGTGAGGGGGCTGAACTGAAACCTGGCTCAGTGGCACAAGTCTAGTTGGAGGCCAGTAATAGGGGTGTACCGCAGGGGTTGGTGCTGGGTCCAGGCCCAGAGGTCCATTGCTGATGGCCAGGGCCCACCCTCAGCGAGTTTGCAGGTGACACCAGAGGAGAAGGAATGGCTGGTGCACCAGAGGGATGTGCTGCATCCAGAGGGATCTCAGCAGGCTGGAGAAAGAGGCTGACAGGAACCTCATGAAGATCACCAAGGGGAATTGCAAAGTCCTGAACAGGGGGAGGGTCACCCTCCTTCAGCAGGATGTGCTGAGGGCACCCACCTGCCAGGCAGCCTGGAGGAAAGGACCACGAGCCAACACATGTGCAACAACTTTGCTCTTGCAGCCAAGTATTCCAATACTCATGGGCTGCCTTAGGCTGAGTATTGGTAGCAGGTAGAGAACCCTTCCCTCTGCTCTGCACTGCTGAGGCCACCCCTGGAGTGCTGGGCCCAAAGCTGGGCTGCCCAGTACAAGAGACTGGGACAGGCTGGAGAGAGTCCAGCACAGGGCCATGAAGGTGATGGAGGGACTGGAGCATCTCTGCCATGAGGAGAGGCTGAGAGAGCTGGGACTGCTCAGCCTGGAGCAGAGCAGGCTCAGGGGATCTCATCTGTGTGGATAAATACCTGGAGGGAGGGTGCAGAAAGGATGGGGCCAGGCTCTGCTCAGCAGTGCCCAGGGACAGACCCAGGGGCCATGGGCACAAACTGACACACAGGAGGGGCCCTCTGAGCATCAGGACACACTTCTCCACTGCAAAGGTGGCTGAGCACTGGTGCAGGTGCTCAGGGAGGTGGTGGAGTCTCCATCCGTGGAGGGAGTCGAAAGCCACCTGAGCACGTTCTGAGTAGTTGGCTCTGGGTGGCCCTGAGGGAGCAGCGACTGGGCAGGGTGACCTCCAGAAGTGCCTCCAACCTCACCCAGCCTGTGATCTTACCCCAACACTACTGGCAGAAACATGAAATGGGCCTGAAGTCAGGGGCTATGTATTGGTGAGGGGTTAGGCAGTGCTGAGAGGCCTGGAATGAGAATGGGTCCTGGTGTGTTCCTGGATGGGCAAGGTAATTTATTGGAGCCTTTGTTCAGTCAGTTTGGTGATGGCTTGTACCTTTGGTGCCTTCTCTGCTGCCACCACCATTTGCCACAGCAGCAGCAGCTTCTACAGGGCAGAGAAAATGTTCCTCCTCTTCTCCCTGGGCTGAAGATGGAGGCCACAGACTGCCAGCTCTGGGATGTGGGAGGCTTTTGTGCACAGGGGTTGGGTGCCCCCAGCTGGGTGCCCTGGAGGGCGGCAGTGGGCTCCAGACACGTGTCACTTGGACTGTCGAGGCCATTCAGGGGCACGGGGGCGCAGGGTCTGCTCCCCTAAGGGCACCTGTTCAGAGGAGCTGTGAACAACAAGCCAACCCTCATGGTCATGGGATAAGGGAGGTGATGAGGTTGGACCTGACCAGTGGCACAGTGCCTTGGGAAGGGTGTGGGTAGCAGGAGAACCATTTTTTTTTTATCTGTGAGGATTCAGACAGGGAAGAAGACAAACCTCCTTGCTCCCATTGTCTGGTGGGCTCTGAGGAGGCTACAGCAGCTGGAACTGTAACTGCGCGGAGGGCGGAGGGGGTCGGTGGGATTCTGAAAGTGGAGGAGGAGGGAGGAACAAAGGAGTAGGCAGAAAGGGGGTATGAAAGGGTTATGTTTGAAACAGGGCTGGTTGATGTGTGGTCTGCCTGAGTCCTGCACTAGCTTCATCTTCTGTCTGTCCTGTCCTTGGCTCAAATCCATTCTTATCTGTTTCTCCGTGAATCTCCCACAGGCTGTGAGGATGTGTGCTGCAACGAGTTGGTGCCAGCTGCTGGAGAGGTGGCATGGGTGGGCTATGGGAGATGGAATCAGCAGGGAAATGTCTGTTGAGGTTCAGT
>VZRE01015690.1:98732-123160 GCA_013396775.1 Cephalopterus ornatus | reverse complement strand
AGGGATGGTGGAGGAGAGCTGACCTGGCATCCAGGAGTGAGAAGCTAAACCCTGTCAGCCAGGCAAGAGGCAGCAGAGCCTCTTGGAGCTCTGGGTGGGAAGGGGTCCAGAAGGGCTCTTGTCACCCCTCCCTGGTGGGAGCAGGTTGGGCTGGGATGCCCAGCATAGCATGCAAGCCTTGGTCCTCGTGGGGTGATGGGGTGGACGGAGAGA
This sequence comes from Cephalopterus ornatus, assembly GCA_013396775.1. Lineage (NCBI taxonomy): Eukaryota > Metazoa > Chordata > Aves > Passeriformes > Cotingidae > Cephalopterus > Cephalopterus ornatus. Next base: position 122,947 of record VZRE01015690.1, on the reverse strand, counting down.
GTAGACTCTGCCAGAGGGGGGATGGGTCCCTGCACCCCCCTGAAGCAGTGCCCCAAGCTGACCCCCCCGTTTGTTGTGGCCTGGACAGGGACAGGGCACAGCTAGTGCTGTCACAGCTCCAGGCCTGCTCCCCGCCACGGGCCCTGCACACCTTCACGGTGCCATTCACCGCTTCCAGGGCAAGGATGAGGCTGGGAGCACAGCTCTGTCCGTTTATTGAGGGGTGGTGACTGTGCTGCCTGCCAGCCCTGCCAGCTCCTGGCCATGCTCGGTCCTGCTGGCATTGTGCCACTCTCGAAGGTTGCTCCTCCATCTCTTGCCCTGTGGTGCCCGGCGCTGCCCTGTGCCCCCTCCCATGGCAGCTCTGCCCACCCCAACCAGGCAGCTGTGTGAGGCTGTGGTGGGCCTGGTCCTGCAGCCCTGCAGGGTGGCAGCAGCACTGCAGAGCTGAGACCCCACTGCAGTTCGTTATGCTGCCCTACCGGCTGCTGGCACGTGTCATGAGGATGTTGGATGGAGGGAGGCAGGGGAGAGGCTGGCACCATCCCACAGGCTCGGCGGGTCCTGACAGCTGTACACGAGACATCGGTGTCAAAGCATCCTCCCGGTGCCACCTTAGTCCCCAGGTGTGGTTGTGGGGGTCAGGCCAGACCCCACAGTTCCAGGTCCCGGATGCAGAACTCCTCCCGGGGCGAGAGGGTCTCGTTGTCGAAGGTCTCGCAGCGGTGGCTGCCCCCGCGGTGCAGGTCTCTGTCCAGCCACAGCCCAAACCTGCCGCTGGGAATGTGCCAATGGCACAGTTGGCTGAGGGTCCCCCCTCCTGCCTCCTCCATGCCTGGAGACCTCCCAAGCCACCTCCTGGGGGATCAGCCACCTCCTGTCCCCATTCCCTGTTCCCCAAAATGGGGATGAGACAGGACAAGCAGCCGCACCAGGGATGCCATCATGCCTGCAGGCAGGGAGCGGGCAGGGAGCAAAGCCACACAATGAGATGGCCAATGCTGCTGGACAACTTATGCCAGCATTTTGGAGTTCAAACCAGCACTATGTGCCTGGACTCAGTTCCACAAGGCTCTGACGGCCATTGGGGTTGTTGGCCCTGTGGGTGGCTGAAGTTGCTGGTGCAGCTCCTACCTGCCCCCACCGACCATCAGCAGGTTCACATCCCCTTTCACGAAGAAGTTGTTCCTGCCCGTCCACCTGAACACCTGCATGGGGACAGTACTCGGTCAGGACCATGGGCTGGGGCACAGTGTCCCCAATTCCCATGCCTGTTCTGTGAGGAACAGCTAGGGGCTGCTGAGCCAATCTGGCTCTGCTCAGCACGGCCGTGTCCCACTTCTGCAGAGGAAGACCTGGCCGAGCCTATGGGCACCATCCTGCTGCTGGTCCATCCCTCCCAGCAGCCCCGGGGGCCCCACTAGGGGCCAGCTGCCACCACTGATGCCCCATCACACACACAGAGCCCCACCAGTGCAGGCAGATGTGGCTGAGCTGCCTCCACATCCTGCCAATCCAATGTTGGGCTGTGACTGCCCTGCTATGCAGAGGGTCCCTGGTGACGCCCAGCTGGGCAGAGCCCCTTTTCCTGACCCCCCTACACACTGCCTGGGATTTGCCCTCTCCCCCCAGCCCAGGACAAACCCAGCAGACTACTGCCAACAGGGTCCCCTGGCTGCTGCACTCACATCTAGTCAAGCGCAGACACGCCACCCCACAGACCCATCCCCAGCACTGTCGGACCACCCAGGAGTGGCTGAGTCCCAGGGGCATCGCCAGTACCCCACCCTGGGGTGGCCCACAGTTCCCACCTTCAGCTCCGGGGAGAAGGAGAAGAGGAAGGTCTCCCCTGTCCCGTAGAAGCCACTGCTGCAGCGAATCGCGCTGGAGGAGAAGACACCGAAGGCCTGGGGGGAGCAGAAGGGGAGACTCATGGCACAGTGCTTGGTGGGGTTCCCCAGTGCCAGGACGTGTCCCCCATCCTGCCTCCAGCAGTGAGGATGTGGCAGGTCCCAGGTGCCGCCAGGTTTGCTGCCCCCAGTGCCATGGGGCAGCTGTGTGGGGAGGGCCTGCTGTACCTGTGCCTCCGTGTCCCTGATGAGCAGCAGGGCCGGGGAGCCCGGCTGGCCCCCGCTCCGGTACAGCGTCTGCAGGCTGAAGCCATCCCTCCTGGTGGAGTACTGCAGGTGCCAGGGCTGTTCTCTCAGCCGGGGGGGCAGGTGGGGGCCCAACTGGGGCAGAGTGGGCTCAGTCAGGGCTGACAGGCTGCTGCTGAGCATCCTCCCCCTGTCCCCAGTATCCTCTTGAGAGATCTCATCAAGCATCCAAACATTCTGTGAGAGGTGTCCCCAAGCACTCTCCTCCTAAACATGCTCCCAAGGGGAGCTCCCAAACCACCCAGCAGCGTCCTAGCGTGTTTCCCCAAGCATCCTCACCCTGACAACCCTGAGATGGCTCCCCAAGCACCCTTTCCCCCACCCCCAAGAAGTGATGTTGAGGTGCTCTTAAGGTGGCTGTTCCCAAGGGACAGGGGGATTGTCACCCATCTGGCCTCACACTGGACCAGTTCCTGGCAGGCCAGTGGCCATGGCTGGGTGCCACAGGGGAGATGAGCATGAGGGTGGGTCCCCATGCTGGCAAGAGTGTCCCTCACCTCCTGGATCTCCCTGTCCTGCAGGATGCTGCTCGGTGTGCTCATCACCAGCCTGCACGGCTCCTCCAGGGCTGCTGTTGGGGCTCCCTCCCAGCCCAGCTGCCCCTCTCTGGCTGGCTCCTCACATCCCACGGGCGGCTCCTCATCCTGGTCGGGCTGGCAGGTGGAGATGAACATCCCTGTGGGCCCAAGGGAGCAGCATCTCCCGACCTCTCACTGCTTGGGGTGTGTCCCATCCTGTGTCCGAGGGCTGGGCTAAGGGGCCCAGAGTCCACTAGGCTGAACCTCCTGCCCCTGGCAGCCTCCGCTCCCCATAGCCCTGCTGTGCCATGCTTTGCCATGCCTTGCCATGCCCTGGCACTCTGCCAGGCCATGCCACTGCTGCACACGGAAGTTTGAGGGTGTGTGGCCACCCGAGGAGGGAAAGGAAGAGAAGGCAGGGAAGGCTTCAACAACTTCAATCTCACTTCAGCTCCAGCAGAAGGGGCAAAGCCTGACCTTTTCCCTCCTTGCCCACAGCTAGGCTGATGCCTAAGTGTGGATGGGTTCCGGGATGTGCCTTGGTCTTGGTAGCAGCTGGTGACAAGTTCCTTTCTCAGCCACATGCTCAGTTGGACTGTGGGTGCAGTCCATGCCCAAGGGCAGGTGGGCAGCAATTCCCTGCCAATCACCCTGGGGGGACAAGAGGGATGAGCAAGGACAATACTGGGTGGCAGAGGACCTCCTGCCCCCAGGGTGCCTGGATCCTTGGGGGGCTCTGCACCTCCACAGCCCCTTGCCCTCCCCAGGGCAGGCCCTGTCTATCTGTCCAGCATGCATCCAGCTTGGCTGGTGCCTCCCAGCACTGCCCCTGAGCTCACTGCCAGTTCCTACATTGCCACGTGGGACCCCATTACGATGGACTTACCAGGAGGTGGTAGCGGACTCGGAGGCCCCTCATTGCAGGTGCTGCGGAGGCACTGGGAGCTGCTCTGCTGGGGAGCCCCAGACACCGCCCTGGGGTTAATGTTCACCATGCTGGCCCCTCCCCGGCCATCGGTGCGTGACACGGATGGGTGCGGATGCCAGCAGCCTGTCTTGGCTCATGGGGGTCCAGGAGGTGACCCCTGCAGACCCAGGTCCTCTGTGGTGCTGGGATGGGTGGGCAGGCGTCCCCCTCCAGCCAAGTGCTCGGTAGCTGGAGGCCATCACCTCCTTCGTGCCCCAGCTGTCGCCTGGAGCCAAGCAGGGAGCCCCGAGGCCACATGAGAGCCCTTGTTTTGGCATCAACAGGCAGGTCGTGCAGGTGTTGCTCTTTGCAACATGACTGTTGCAATGGTTGTAGCAACTGCCAACACTTGCTTGGAGGCCACAGTGGCACACCGAGAGCCAGTCTGTGCTGACATTCTACAGAGCCAGAGCCCTGGGGAAAGCCAGGACTCAGCAGATGAGGGAGGGAACCCCTGGCTGAGGCACTCTCCTACCTCAGGTGCTGGTGAAGAAGCTCCTGCAGACGAGGGAGGTGCAGTGCCCCGGTGCAGTCCCTTCTCACTGATGTCACGCCCCAAACCAGTCAATACAGCTGTGAGCCTCTGGGTGCAACTGCAACAGTGCTCCACTTCTGTGCATGAAGGACCCTCTGTGTGCCCTGCATGGTGGCATGATGGCTATGATGCCTGGCTCAGGCCCTGGGACCACTGCAGGCAATTTGGGGTTGCTCCTTATCTCCATGGCAGGGCCCATTGCACTCCTGTCAGTCCTGGTGGGTGTCAGCTCCATTGTCCCCAATGGGTTTTGTTGGCAGCAGGAGTTTCAGGGTGCCTGAACAGCTGGCACTTGGTCATTGGTAAGGCTCTGGGGCGGTCAGGAGGTCCCAGTGGCCCCAAAAACTTCCCCTGCAAGGAGCCAGGATAGGGCACCCAGTCCCTGCCTGAGCTGCCTTAGCATGGCCATCCCTGCTCGTGCCCTTGTCCCTGCCCTTTCCCTACCCCTACCCATGCCAGTGCTTCTGCCCCTGTCCTTTACCCAGATAGACCCAGCCCCTGCCTTGCCTTGCTCCTGCCCATGTCCCCATGTTTCCATACCCCTGTCCCTATTTCTACCCCTGTCCTGGACCACTGCCCTGCCCACTCCTGCTCCTGTCCTTTCCTTTTCCCTATCCTTGACCATGCTCCTGCCCGTTGCCCTTCCCTGCTCTGTCCCTGCTCATGCCTCTGCCCCTTGCTCCTCCCCTGCCCCTGAACTCACCCCATCACCTTCCTCAGGAGCACTTCTGAGTCCAGCTTTGGGATTTGCTCCCCTGGGAGACCCAGACAGACCCAGCCCAGGGGGCTGGTGGGACCAGGAATGGGGCTGCAGAGGACAGAGATGCTGGCTACAGGCCTTGGGTCAGTCCTGCTGCCTCCTGGCATCATCTCCCTCCTGATGGTGAATTATTTTTGGCTTTGTGGGAAGAGAGGGCTGTAAAATGGGCACCCTCCAATAGCTGCAGCTAAGTCACCCTCTCATTTTCTCTTACACTGCTGTTGGGTCATCTGTACATATCTGGCCTTCCCTAAAGCCAGGGAGGTTTCAGCCTGGTCTAGAGACCTCTGTTTGCTTTTTGGTCATTTGTTTTCCCTCCCAAGCCCTGTATTTGCTTTCAAGTCCCCTCCTGACCCCTCCATGTACCTCTCAGTGCCTCCCAGAGCCCCCACTCACCCTCTAGCTCCCCCCCATAACCACAGAGCACACAAGGTGTTCAAAACTTGCACAGTTTATTATGCTCCTTGCCATGCCCCGTCGGCAGCTCAGGCTCCCTTTGCCCCTCTCTGTGCCCTCAGGCTGCTGCTGGGGCTGCAGCGCCTGGGGCTGAGCTGGGCTCAGGGGCTGGGCTGGGCTCGGAGGCTGGGCTGGGCTCAGCTCCACCCCCCAAGCGCTGACAGCAGTGCAGTAAGGCAAAAGTGTTAATTGTCCAGAAAAAAAGATCTGTTTACACACCTGCCTGGGCACATCCATCTCAGCTGCTTGGTACAAGCTGCTGTTTCCATGTCACATTCCCAACCTTTTGGATGTCCCTTGGTATCAGTGGGGATGCTGCAGGTGGCTGTCACACCACGGTCACCATGCCCCAGTGCCACCACAGCCAGCAGAGCCAGGCAGCTTCACCCCGGAGGGTCACATTCAGGGGTGAGCAGCAGCAGCTCAGAGGTGAGCAGGTCTGAGCACAGAGAGGGGAGCAGGGGGGGCCAAGGGAGGCTGATTTCAGGGAGCCTCCACGCACAGCCACGAGCCCATGGCAAGGGGGGACCAGAGAAGTGCACATCCACTAGTGTTAAGCAGCTGTGGAACATGAGCCCAACAATACCAGCAGTGACTGAGACTCCTCCTGGATTTGGTCTGAGGCCTTACAGGGAGATTTGTAACCCCCACTGGTCCCTAGTCCAGGCTGCTGCCCTGAGCGACCACAGCAGCACAGTGTGAGCCTGGCTCTGCCAGGCTTTGTCACCTGACAGAAACTGGGAGCAGTGGGAGTCCATCTCCTCAGGAGTATTTCTTCTGAGACTTGCAATGCCTCTGTGCATGGTCCTAATGTGGAAATGTCTGTGTTGCTCCAATGGGATAGAGCAGTAACCTCCCCCCGGCTCCTGCTTCCACCCCAACTCCACTTCTCACTCGTGTTTGAGTGCTGAGGTTACCACCTGTGGCAGCAGCTCCATCTGTCCCCTTTCCAACAGGTCATCATCCTTGGTCACCCATCTCTTTCACAGCACGCACTGTGCCTGAGCACATAGGATTTTTCCAGACCCCACAGCAGCAGGACCACCAAGAAATGGCTTCTGCAGCCAAGGCTTGGGCATCAGGTACCCAAAGATTGCCTCGTGCCAAGCAGGAGTTTTATCAGTCAAAGCAGTGAGAGGGAAGGTTCCAGGAGAAGCAAACGTCTCCAAGAAGCAGTGATGCAAAAGTAAACAGTTCACAGTCTGAGCTCCTCCTGGACCCTCATGGGTTTAGCTCAGACACTCCAGTTCCTGCTGGGCTGCCCAGAGCTAATGGCTGAGGTCGAAGTGAAAAGCACAGCTGAGGGGAGGGAGATGCTCCAAAGGAGGCACTGCAGCTCTTACAGTCTCTATAAGATGTTCCCAGAACCTCAGCCCTTTCTTTCAGTAGGTATCATCCCCAAAGTCAGACTTCATTCAGGAAACCTTCCCCACCCACCCCACATACCCCAAGCTTTGCATGTTCCTCGTAGTGGTCCATGTCCCAGGGAAAGGTGGGCACAATCCTTATTTCAGAACCAGCATGGCCTCTGTCCCATCCTGCCTTGTCAAGTGCAGTCCATGAGTGAGGTAGTATTCACGCCGCAGGAAGGCATAGAAATAATCTGAGATGAGCAGGATCTGTGGAGTGAGACGTTCAGACACATCAGTGGTGCTTCATACCAAGGAATAAAGTGGGACGTGTTGGTGACAGACCCTGTAAGGGGTGTAAGCAGTTCCTAGGCTGTCCACTGCAACCCTGGGAACACCACGTCCGCCCCTCGCAGTGTTAAGCCAAGGGAGACTCACACTAATTGTTTGTTTGCTATTGGTGTGTCCTCACAGACATTTCTGCTAAGGAGACAGCAGCTTCATAAACTGGCCAAAACATACAACAGTGGCAGGTCCAGCTGTGCACAGACCATCTCACTGCACCCAGAGGACTCCTTCCATACATCCTTCCACGCTGTCACAGAATCACAGCATCAGTAAGGTTGGAAAAGACCTCTGAGATCATCAAGTCGCCCCTGTGCCCAAGGCCCACCTTGTCCCCCAGCCCAGAGCACTGAGTGTCACATCCAGTCCTTCCTTGGACACCCCCAGGAGTGGGGACTCCAAACCTCCCTGGGCAGCTCCTTCCAACGCCTGAACACCCTTTCCATGAAGAAATTCCCTGTGATGTTCAACCTGAATCTCCCTTGACANTGTCACATCCAGTCCTTCCTTGGACACCCCCAGGAGTGGGGACTCCAAACCTCCCTGGGCAGCTCCTTCCAACGCCTGAACACCCTTTCCATGAAGAAATTCCCTGTGATGTTCAACCTGAATCTCCCCCGACATGACTTGAGGCTGTGTCCTCTTGTCCTGTCCCTTGCTCCCTGGGAGTAGAGCCCGACTCCCACCAGCTCCCCGCTCCTGTCAGAGAGTCATAAGGTTCCCTGAGACTTCTTTTTTCCAGGCTAAACAACCTCGGCTCCCTCAGCCACTCCTGGTGCTCCAGTCCCTTCTCCAGCTCTGTTCCTTTCTCTAGACCTGCTCCAGTCGCTCCATGTCCTTCCTGAACTGAGGGGCCCAGAACTGGCCACAGCACTCGAGGTACCTGAGCAGTGCCCAGCACAGGGGGACAGTCACTGCCCTGCCCCTGTGGCCACACTATGGCTGGGACAGGCCACGTGCTGGTGGCCTTCTTGGCCACTTGGGCTCATGTGCAGCTGCTGTCAACCAGCACCTCCAAGTCCTTTCCCAATGGGCACTTTCCAGCCACTATTCCCCCAGCCTGGAGCACTACAGGGGGTTGTTGTACCCAAGACAGGACCTGTCACTTGGCCTTGTTGACCCCCACACTGCTGGTCTTGGCCCATTGATCCAGCCTGTCCAGATCCCTCTGCAGAGCCTTCCTGCCCTCCAGCAGATTGACATTCCAACCCAACTTTGTGTCATCCATGAATTTACTGAGGTTGCCCTCGATTCCCTCATGCAGATGGTCAATAAAGTTATTAAACAGTACTGGACCCAATCCTGAGCCCTGGGGAACACCACTAGTGACTGGATGTCGACTTGATGCAGCACCATTCCCCACCACTCTCTGGGCCTGGCCCAAGCAGAGAGCGCACCTATCCAAGTCCTAGGCTGCAGCTTCTCTAGGACAATGCTGTGCAAGACAGTAACAAAAGCTTTGCTAAGTCCAGGCAGGTACATCCACAGCCTTTCCCTCATCCACTAGATGGATCACCTGGTCATAAAAGGAGATCAGGCTCGTCAGGCAGGACCTGTCCTTCCTAAACCCCTGCTGGCTGGGTCTGATCCCTTGGTTGTCCTGTGTGTGCTGTGTGATCACGCTTGAGATGGTCTGTTCCATAACCTTCCTGGCTGAACTGTTGTGCAGTTCAACCCAAATGCTGAGTCTTCTGCTGCTGCTGGCTATCAAAACTTCTCAATTATGACTGTTTCCCATAGAATCCACAGATGGTTTGGGTTGGAAGAGACATGAAGGATCATGATCCTGAGATTTGCTCAGCTGGTTAGTGCAGGGTGCTAATAAAGCATAGGTTGAGGTCAAGGTCGATCCCCATATGGGCCATTCGCTTAAGAGCTGGACTCAATGATCCTTGTGGGTCCCATCCAACTCAGAACACTAACTCCTGTCTGCTGAGCTCTGTGTTTGGACATTATGAGGACTCAATGCTCTTACTAGCACAAATGCATTCATTAGCACAATGACAGATGTAATTTCTTTCCTCCCCCTGCCATGGGCAGGGACACCTTCCACTCTCCCAGGTCGCTCCAAGCCCTGTCCAACCTGGCCTTGGACACTTCCAGGGATGGGGCAGCCACAGCTTCTCTGGGCAACCTGTGCCAGGGCCTCACCACCCTCACAGGGAAAAATTCATTCCCAGTATCCCATCTAACCCTGCCCTCTGGCAGTGAGAAGCCATTCCCCTTTAACCTGTCACTCTAGGCCATCGTCCAAAGTCCCTCTCCAGCTCTCTTGGAGCCCCCTTAGGCACGGGAAGGGGCTCTAAGGTCTCCCTGGAGCCTTCTCTTCTCCAGGCTGGACAGCTACCATTTCTACTCTGAAAGGGCAGGAAATGTGCAGGTAGCAGAAGGAATTCCACAGCAACTGCTCTCCTGGCTTTAGGAGAAGCAGACAAGCATAAATGGCTGAGGCACATTCAAAATAAAGGCAACTTTAACAGGAAATGAACATTCTGCTCACCCATATGTCCCGGGGCTCAGGGACATGACAAACAGCACAGAGGAAGGATTTACAAAAGGTTGTAGCACCTGTATACCCCCAATTCCATCCTTCAAGGGTGCCTAAGGCCAGTGGCAGTCATGTATCCAGCACAGCCTTGAGAAAGGCAGCAAGGGCAAACCCTGGCATCACTGCAACCCTACACATGCCCCTAAGCTGATGCCACAGATGGTGCTATGTCCCTGTGCATGGGCTGCTCTTATTTGCCTGTTTTCTGGCCCCACTGCTGCTGCCCCGAGGCTCTTCCATTTGCCCTCTTACTCCCCTTCTCCATTCTCATGTGCTGTGTTCTGCCATACTGAGATGCTCTTCCTCTGCTATCAGCAACAGAGCATGGAACCTGCAGCACAGACTGCCTGGACTGTTCAACTGTAGCTCAAATACCACCAGAACTCTTTCCCGTTAGTGTGCCAGATGGTGAGGAGCAGGCAAATTCCAAGAGAAGAGCCAGGAAGCTGCTATGCAGGACCACACAGAGCCAGCCACATCCTGCAGAACTCACTGTTGCTGACAGGCCACCCCATGCAGCGTCCTGCCCGCAGCGCAGCCTCGACGGCCTCGCTCTACTGACCTGCCCTACGTTGAAAGTCAACGTGATGGCGTAATAAAAATTGGAGTTGGCACTTCCTGCATAAATCCAGAGATGCCACAGAACGGGGAACAGGAAGGAGCAGAAAATGAGCACACATGACAGGATGAAGATGTTTCGGAGGACTGCAAAAGAAAACCAAGCTGTTAAAATGATGTATTATTGAGCAGCCATGCTCACACAACTAGCAGTGGTACTCAGGGTGCGCGCAGGGGGTGAGAGGTGCTTGCCAACACATACTTCTCTCCAATAATCTTTCACAGTTTGCTCTAATAACTTCCTGGCTAGCTTTTATAAGAAATCCACTATATTTCTCTTCAAAATAAATACTTCTGCCTTTGCTTCAATGTGACATCCTCCCTTGCAGCTCTTTCCTTCTAGGTCCTGCTTCCAAACACTCTTCCTTGGATATTTTGGCTTTTTGGTTTCTACACTACAACAACCAGCAGAATGGACAGGGGCCTTTCCAGCAGCATCACAATTCGGAGAGCAGAGCACATCAATCCCCAAGCTGACAAAGGAAGAAAACAAACCCGTGGGCCATAGGAAAAGAGAGATTTCCTTGGGACTTGGAAAGGAAATGAAAGCTCCATAAAAGGAGGAAACTCCTACAGGCCAAATGCATTGACAAACACGACCTTGGGAGGTGCAAGTGTGGCCAGAATCCAACAGTCTGCCTGAGTATGTGTCAGATGGACAAAAACAAGCATGACTTTGACTAAAAGAGCTGGGAACTACAAGGCCAGAAGAGATTTTGTTTTCTGTTAACTGCTTATGCCTATCCTTTGGCATCAGTGTTGTAATCCATCCTGGCACGTGTGCTGCTGCTGCTTGGCTACAGCTCAGTCAATGCCCCTGAAGGAGACTAAAGACTCCCCATCACTCTGCAGCTGATGTTTTAAGAGCATTGTCACATCCAAACATGTTCACACCTCTTTTAAACTTCTTGATCAGTAGGTCTGTTCACACACTCTGGGGTGGAAGCATATGACAGATGACTGCCTCTCTCACTGGATGTTTGGAATGTGCAACTGAACTACACTGAGAGGACTTCTCAGAAGTACATCACCTGCTACAACTGCAACGTGTTCAGGGGCAGCCTGGGGCTCCTACCCTGTCTGATCACAGCTGCTTTGGCCTCAGCTCTCCTGAGTCTGAAACCTACAGAGCAGAAGATCTCCAAGTCTCCTGACTCCTGGTTATGTCTCCTACAACAGCCAGGTGAGCCATCTATGAACACACTTGGCCTGCCTTCGAGAAGGCTGCAGCAAAAGGCCTGGGCAATCTAGCAGGGTCAGCCAAAGCAGTTGGTTTAAACAAGAAACACCAGCACAAACACAGTACTTCCAAATCTCCCCAGGGTAGCAGGTTCTATGAACGGAGCCTGAAAATCCTCAGGAAGCTCTCTGGTGATTTCAAGAGTTAAAAAGGGTCTTTAAGCAGCATTTAAGAAAAACTGGACAACTGCTTGGAGTAGTTCAATTACTTTCACTCTAAGCAAACAAGCAGATGCAACACGAAGAACCACTGCAAGGTGCAGCATTTTAAGGCTGGGGGACTCACCAGTTGCAGGAGCACTGTTCAAATTACACAACCTTAAATGGGAGTGAAACGTGGGTGATAGATGCACTTCAAATAAGCCATATCCATTGTACAGGATTGTGAAATCCTCTTCTAAAAAAGTTAATCTTCAGAACAACTTGGAGAGAGGGGGAAGGTACTCACAAGGTACTCCTTAGCAGAAGTAAGGAGTACTCCTCACTACCCTTAGAAAATAAGGTACTCCTTGACCATTTTCAACTTTAGTCCTAAAGACATGTTAGGGTCTTTATCATCTGAAAAAAAAAAAAAATCAAGCCTCCTTCCAGACATCCCAAGGAGGCCATGAGAGCCTGTGGGAAAGGGCCTGGTTTGGTTTAGTGGTGACAACTATTTCACTGGCCTTTTCCCATTCCTGATAAGGAATAACCAAGCACAAAGGACCTACATCTGTAAAGGTGGCTCCAGACTGGAAGGAAGGCCATGTACAGTGCAACATCTCCCACAGTGGGATAGGACTTGAAGATAGAAATGATGGCGATCTGGACGAACATGAAGAACACAGGGTGTTCCCTGCAAGGGAAAAGAAACAAAGGGTAAGAGGATGCAGTAGGTCTCTGGAAACTGGAAATAAGTATGAGCAAGGGCACAGATGTGCTGGGGGAGCACACCTCCCATAGAGGACACTCTGTGGTTCTTGCACCCCTGCTCTCTCCAGATGAGACTCCAAGTGCTGAGTGGGGCAGACTGAGCTGCTCTGCAGAGCAGCAGTGCCAGGGGAGGCACAGTGCCAGGGGAGGAATATCTGCCCACTGCCCTCACCCAGAAACCGTGGGCCTCCCTCAACACACATTTACACCACCGGTCACGTGCACTGCTCCTCCCAGCTCTGTCTCACTCACCAAACGCGGGTACACCATGATGTCTGTATCCATTTCATGTGAAAAGATTCCGTTCACTGAGAATCCAGTGTTAATGGTGTTAATGGGTGTTTTTTGCAGAAAGAAGGCTAACGTTGTCAGTACAGTCCGCTAGGAATATCCCCAAATTGTCACTTTTTTTCTGACAATAAAGAACTCCAAGTTCCAGCCAGGAGTTCTTGCTTTCTGACTACACTGGTTTATGCCAGCAGCGAGTAGGCACCTCTACAGCCTCAATTTCTGCTCTCTCTTTTGATGTTTGTAACACATTTCGGCATTGCAGAGCCCAAATCTATTGAAGAGGAACAGACTGAAACTATAGGAAAAGAGGAGGGCAGACCCTGTGAAAAATCTTTTTCAGGTTTGTAAGATAGAGACATCTGACTCCAGCATTATAAGGTCCCACAGGACAACTTAAGAGTAATAAAAGCAGCAGAGAAACACACTCATACTTACTTTAGCTTTATTGCCAAGGGAATGGTGTAGAAGAACACATTGATTTGAAACACACATACGAAGAAAAGACTGAAGTGTTCAAACATCTCTGCAAAGAAGTACCAGAAAAGGCCAATATTGGGTGTCAGATCTGGAACAGAAAGGCTGAAATTTGAAAAGAAAAGCCAAGGTAGATTTTTAAATGGTTGTTTTCCACTGTCCTGCTTCTGTTACATTAATTAATCATTTTATGCTACTGGAGGAAGGACCTAAATTGTAAACCTATGGAAAAGAAAACAAAGGGTGACAAAATGTGGAAAGCAGGTTTAAATCCTGCTGGCAAATCCTTTCAAATGGCCTAGCAGGATTTAAACCATTCCAAACCAGACATTTCTCCACAGACGAAAATTTCACAGCCATGGTGGCTCAATAGTGAAACCCATTTCCAATCAACTCAGTGGAAAACACTCCGTCTTTAATTTTTGCTGTTAATTAACAGAAGTTGGCTGCTCTCCTCCACATATTCTTTCTTTTCTTGCATTGCCAATAGATCACAGATCCCACACTTCTTGGGTCAGGCAGCGGGGCACCCATGTGTGATGGACAAGAAACAACACAGGTGGGGGGCCAGACAGAACACCACCAGTAAGAATCCTTATACTCACATAAACCCGTAAACTGATGGGATAAAATCCCAGGAGTTGAGGAGGAAAAAGGAGAGGCAGATGATCACTACCAGGCTGCACAGGTACAGGGATGCATACTGCATGGTGTAGAGCCAGAAGCTTTTGCTTTTCAGTTTGATGGGTATGAACTGACGCTGGAAGTGAAACAGAAGCACCTTGTCAGGTGGAGAGCCACAAGAAAGCCTGAGTGTTCAGCACATCATCTTAAATCGACCAAAGAAAGCATCAAACACTGGCATTATGGCACTGGAAGGATCAGCTCTCAAGCACAATTTGCTGGATGCTCTTCACTCTGGCCAATTAAGTCATATACACTGCACGTGTTTCCAGAACTGTGCTTGACAATACAGCAGCAAAGCTGGTGATTCTTCCTTGCAGTCATGCCTCATGCACTCTGTGTACAATTTCCACACAGCTCCTCAGAGCTACACTTGCATCTGACATGTCTGCAGTACTGCACTGCTGCCTGTCTTCTACTGCGTGAACCCACTCAAGGGGCTGACTGAAAGCCCTGCTCCACAACCCACCACCCCATGGTGACAGGTCTCCACCACCCAGCCCGGCACTCCTGCTCTGCACTTCTCTCTCAGGGAAAGAGGACCTCCAGTGGGTTCCTATGCACAAAGGAGCCACTCTGAAAAGTAGCTTCCTCAAAGACAACTGCTGCAGTCCTGCCACTGCCACACATCCTCGTCACAAGTCAACCACAAGCCCTTGTCACATAGGATGACATACAGGTACCTCATTCCAACAGGTCTCCTGAATGCATTTGAACAGACAAATGCAGAGGGGCAAACACCTTTGGGAATCACTCAGAGTTCTGCAGCTCCAGACTCTGCAGTTTTTCTGACTCTGTGGCTTTTCCACTGGGTACTGGGGTTTGCAATGGCAGGAGATGTGCAGAGAGCCTGTCCTAACTGCTGTGGGCTCTGTGTAAAGCACCCTCTGTTTTCTCAGTCACAGCATGTTTAATGTCACTTGCTGGAACAATGCAAGCAATTTTACCAACAATTTTTGGCAGGACAGATTGGAAAGTGCTGGAGAAAAGTGATTTAGTTCTGCACAAAAAATGCATGAAAGTTCATTTACAAATTAAGACAAAAGGCATGACTGCCTTTAAAAGCTACAAATTAGGCAATCACATATCAAAGCACTTGTTACTTGTGAATGTGATGTATAATGCTTGTACTTTACTCCCAATTTACTTCAACTAAAGTTAAAAGAGAACAAATGAGACCAAAATGTAAAATACATAAAGAAAATTCTCCTAAAAATTACCAAACTAAAAAAGCAACACTAACTCAGCAGAAGTTCTTGTTTTGCAAAGAGTAGTAATAACAAAATTTCTGAAAAAAAGTAAGACACACTCATGTCAGATAGTCAGAGAAAGTAAATGTTGGAATTCGGGGGTCCTGTTAATGGAGAGGGAGAAAGAACAACCAGTCTCTTTCACAGGCACATGCCTCTTGCCACTAAACCCCAAATCAGCCTTTTGTGAGTTGGAGCAATTCAAACACACAGCTCCTCATGCTAACACAGCTCAGTGATCCGTGTCAGTGCAAGGGAACTTCTCCAGCTCTAAACCCCTCATTGCTATTCACATGACACAAAGAAAAGGGCTTATTTTGGGCAAGTTCTGTCGGTGACTTCCTGTTCCCTTCTCTCCACTACAGGCATTCCCGTTAAGGTTTCAAACTTGCCATGGCTTGAGGACAGTCAGTTTTTCTGAAACTCTGCATTTGCCTGACTCCCCTCTCAACAGCCAAGGACTATCCCTGAACAGCTACAAGAAGACAATGGGTACCAATAGTTAGAAATCATCTACCTGCAAAAGGTAAAGAAGGGCTGGAGCAAACAGTGTGAGAGGGTAGAGTGACTGGTATGTTGCTAAGGCCAGGAACACAGCACTGAGGAAGGCACTACCTGCAAAGACAAAAAATGTTCATTTGTAAGGAACATTTACTATAAACAGCCATAGAGACAGAAGTCCAAATGGGAAGAAATACATAACCCTCTGCAGGGGATTCACAAATATCAGGACACCGCTTCAAGGAGTTTTTAGCAGAACGTATCCTGGAGGTTGTCCTCCTGTTAACTACATTTTGAATGGAGAATGACTGATTCCACATGAAGGAATCACTGACTGGTTTGTTTCTCCTGGCATTCACATACAGAAAGAGATTAATGTAACTCTGTCTACATAAAGACCATGCTGGCTGCTGTTAATGTCATATCTGCAGGTAAGAGCTGTTACACTGGGCATGCTGGATAACCTCAGTAACCAGAATGTGTCAGAGCCTCAGCAAAGCTCTGAGCCAAAGAGCAAGTGAAAGTCTGCAGCTGAAGGAATGAAGTGGCATTAGCCAAAACTGAGGCATAGAAAGGATTAGCACAGCTTTCCCAAGTGGTCTCAAAAATATGAATGCCTTTACTGAAGCAGCTTTACTTGAGGCTGAGCTCAGTGCTGAGTACTTACATTTCCCACCTGCCAATGTCAGAAATCAAGTCCAAAAGGTCTCAGGTTAAACAATAAAAATACAAGCCTAGTTATAGGATAGACTAGATGGAAGGCCTCTGTATAAATGCAGCTCAGGCAGCAAGAACCCTGACTCAGTGCACTGGCCCAACTGCCAGTCTGACATCACACACTCAGAGAGCTTCTCTCTGTCTCACCTTTGAAAGAGAAAATAGAGGGTTACCTGGTAATGAGCCTTCTCCACTCTTCAACTACACTCTCCTGACAGAAACCTCCCTATCCTCTACTTTATTGAGTGTTCAATTCTGCACAGATCTAAAGAATTGATTCCCAGAAATCAGTCATAACCTGATATCCTCTTTGTCCCCTTTAAAGCCCAGATGGCCACATTCCCAGTCAGGGAGAAACCACAAGAGACAGCCACTGCAGTTTCGTCTATGACCAAAGTGTTGGTCTTAGGGTACCCGTGAACAGTTAAAAATCCATTTAACTAAACAGACCCCACTTGTTTGCTCTTGCAAATACTTTTTAAATGAAAGTCCCTTCTGACTCAAATAGCCAATAATAAGAGGAAAACTTCCTTTTGGAAACACTGATAAAAACTATATCAGCTTTTTTTGCAGTGCCTGGGTCTGGACCCTGCTGGAGATGAGATCAGAGTGACCATTCCTCTGATCCAGCAGAGAACTCCTAAAATTAGGTGACTAGCACAAATCAGATATGCTCAAAGATTTTAGCACTGGAGAGTCATAAAGAAACAGAAAGCTGGCATTATGCAGGAGATGAATGAAACAGTTACTCTGACATAATTTATTCAGCTGTGCTGGTGTGGGCCTTTGGTTACTGCTTCTGTTTCCCCAAAGCTCACTTAGTGACTTTCAAACCGTATTTAAAACTGTGAGTGAAAGCCAAATAACAGCTGCAGGCAAATGTTTGCTTTTGAATGAAAGTTCACAGATAAATTTTGAAAATTAATTGTGTACAACACTTTAAGTGCATATTCATGTACAAAAGAAAAGCAACAGAGCATTATGTCCTCCAATCCACAGACCCATTTCCTCCTGAACAGAAAACTATTTGAAGCCATCCAGGAAAAGGAGTCAGTTTTTACAGATGAAACTCCTGGGTGCACTGAGGTTAAAGTAAGTTTTCACTTAACTATAAAGTCTCTTGATCTCGTGATTTCAGGTAGAACTTTGACTTTGCTCCAGTCCTGTTTCTGCTGTGTTTCACTGAGATCTTTGTAGCAATCTGATCTGTAAAGTTCCACCTGGATTTAATTTTTGCTACATTTATAATCTTCCTAGAAAGTCAAAAAGAACCCTTTTTTCTTCATTGTGTTACCTTTTATTGTAGCTAAAATGAAGAATGCAATGACAGAGTTGTTGATGGCGCAGGTGGACTTTGCCACACAAGACATCACAGAGTAGGGGTTTAACAGGTAGCTGAAAAAGAGTAAAGCTCAGGTTACGTGCAAAGGAGACAGCATCTAATTAAAGAGACGTTCAAAAAAATAACAGATGCTCTCATCAGCAAATGACCTCAGCTGAACAGTTCTTCAATCTGAAGCAAAAACCAGACCTCTGGATTGCAGCCCTGGCCACAGTGGCCACAGGGAGCCAGTTGCAGAAAGGAGAGTTGGGAAGATCTCCAAAATGCAAGTTCCGGCCTAGAAAACAACTACTGAAAGTGTTTCTTGCTTTGCAGAAACATTGTACATTTATTCGGCCAGATCTAGGATTATTGGGTCCAAAGCAAACTTCTTCTGCTACTGACATCTACTCTGAAGAAGTACAAGGAGGTAAGATGGAAACAAATTCTGAGACATAAGCAGTTTCCCCCAACTCAATTGCACCAGTGCCCTGCTGTGGCAGAGCAATCATTTACATTCAGCGTGGCCCAGTGTGAGCACAAAACCCACCAGTCGTGCAAGTTTGGCACATTTCAGCTGGAATTACAGACAGACAGCACACCCTGAACACCTTTACCCTCCAGAATGCAGCCACACTTCAGTTGGCAACGATGCCAGTTCCCTTTGGAAATGAGAACTACAATAATTTCATTTAACTAGGTTCAGAGCACAGAAAAAAGGTTTGGAAGGACTACCAATACAATAAGCCAATACAATAACCCTAATGTACCCATCAGCTTTGCTAATAACTAAATTAATCATCAGAATGAGTAGACAGGACTGATGATTTCCTCATTATCTCTTTGTATTTTCCTGCTTCTCTGAGCTTTCAGTCTGTCTTTTTCAGTGTTTTTACAGGGCTAGCCTACAGCAGGACAGGTACAATTTAATGCCAGCTTTGCTGTGATAATGAGCAAAACAGACTCCAATTTACCCACTCTTCCCTTCTTGTTGTGGGGAATTTGACATTTAAAAAATTCATACAAAAATGAGAAAAAATAAAAACTTATCTAATGGAGAACTCTCTCTGACACAGAATAATTCAGATAATTTCTCTGACACCAATAAAAAAAATTCTTTAACAGTAGGTATCTTGCTTGTCTATGATTTATTTTAGTTGAAGTCTTCTGAAATAAAAAAATGTTTAGTATATACAGGAACACCAAGACATGACATTAATATGACAACCTGAAAATATCTTTGAACTGTAATAAGCAATTTGGGATATTCAGGTTGTGATGTTCAGCATGCATTTTGTCCAATTGCTCAAAAATTCTTGTAATTTTTCTGAAAAGACACTACTTGGAAGGCAGAGAATCAATTTTGATAACATTAGCATACAGGCAAAATAAATGGGGATGTGATCTGTGCAGACACAACATTCTTGCTACCAAATTAATGACCTTATGCTGTTGAGCCTGTCTTGGAGGGCCTAAGTAAATTTACTTGCTGGCAGCAAACATGTGCAAATGCATCTGCTTTTCACTTTCTAGCTGAGTATTCAGGGCCAATATGAAATTCAGAATTTCTGGGAAAAAAACCCAACCTTCAACAAATGTTGAAGCCCCAAATGAGAAAAATAAAACCCAAAGGGAGCTGAGGAACCAAAGCAGCCCACTGCAGCCTGCAAGAGCAATACTTACAATAGCGCTACCTTGAGGGGGATGTAGTGCATCTCCATGGGTGTCTGGATGAGCTCAGCCACATCTGGTGCATATTTATCCAGCTCTATTAGGAGCTTCTGCTTTTTGAACTGAACAAGGGAGAATGATCAAAGACTGTCAGGAGAGGAAAGCCACGGTTTCATACTACTTGTGTAATTCTATTTCATATTACTCAGGCAATTACTTGGGGTTTCTATCACTGTAGAGCATATCTGAGCCCCAGGTGTGAGCCAAAACTCAAGTTATGTGAGAAGTTGTACAAAGAGAGCAAAACACCCTCTCCTTTCCCAAATACTTAACAACTGAAGTAAGACTCAAGAGAAAGCAGATAATGTCTACTTATTTGAACTTCCTTAATTACCTGTGTCCAGCTCTTGACACAGCTGACAGTGAATTCACCACACCAGAGTTGAATACTCTCAGTCTTCCTAATGCCAGTCTGGATCTCTAATGAAAAGCTGACTTTTTAAATTCACTGTTCAACACACAAGCCATTGAAAACCCAAGATTCAGAAGTATGCAGACTCTGTTATTTTGAAGATGGATACCTCTAGACTAAATCTCTCTTTCATCTAGTTCTATGTCCATGGAGACAAAAGAGAAATCTGAAATATGAGCTATGTCATGGTGAGACAGAAAGACAGAGATGCTGGCAATAAATTCTCAACAAGCAAAGTAACTCACATGTGGGATTTTTACATGTCTGCAGTTCTACTGTGAGTTATTTCTTCAACCTCAAAGTCAGAGGACAAGGAACAAGCACACATCTGGATGGGAGACCACACAGAGGCTGTAGAAAACGCAGCCTCCCTGCTGATGCTGATAGTGAATCCCTGTCCCTCTAGAATTGCAGAGAGCACAGCACTGCTTACACAAAATGTTCTTTGAGCTACTTATGAGATAGAGCTGGGAGGAATCACTCACCTCCAAATACACGTACTTATAATTTGAAGGGAATGAGTAATACTTGGTGTCAGACTCTCACCATGCTCACTAGAAGGATTTATGTCACCTCAGCATCCTTGGAAATTTTTATTCCTTCCTTTACACATTTCTAGTTTGTGTATTACCTCATGCTGTGTGCAAAGAGACCTCTCCAAGAGAAAAACTTTCAGGCTGTAGAAGATTGTACACTACTGTGAACATTGTTGGCATGCAGTGTGTGTTTCATACTGTAAAAGTGCCACAACAAAACTTAAAATACCTCAGTTGTTTACCACATTGAGTCCTCATGTTTGTTTATCATTAAAATATGACCAGGCAGCTTACCACAACTTTGTTGAAGTCCTGGATGGCCAAGTAAAGGGCAACAGCAGTTAGCACATCAGTTACCTAAAAAAGCAAGATTTATTGTAAGCAAAACCAACAAACGGAGAAAAAGATATTGGTCAGTAGTGAATAAGGAGGCTAATCTGACTCAGTTCATGGGAAGAAAACACAAGCTTTAAAAACACTGGATTGCTGATTTGTACAGTGCCCTCACACACCAAGGGTTCACCTTGCAAGCATGAACTGTACCTAATATTTAAAAAAAGAGAGAATGGGGAATTAAGAGGAAAGAAATTAAAGCAAGCAAGGGTAACAGAGAGAATCACTGGTCTAGCTGGAGCACAGGCAATGCTGGGGCAGTGCCCAGCTGATGAAACCCCTCTGGCCATTAATCCAGCAGTGCCTTGAGCTGTCCTAAACTTCAGAGGCAGCAGCACAGTCATCTGAACAGCCAGCACTAGCCCAGGGCAGAAGGCTGTCACCTCTGCATGAGCCCTGCCTGGCAGGGACCTGCGGACAGAGGCTCCACTGTGTGTCATGTGCAGCCAGCTCTAAGATTTCTGTCCCGAACTATGCAGAACTCAGAAAAAATTTACAAGAGACATTTGGAGGATGAACCCCTTTATGCTCTTTGCAGGCCTGGAGTTTGGCAGAGGGTTTAGTGAGAAATAGCAGTGTAAGGATCGGGCTGGGGGGACAAAGTATTTTGTTACCTGTAAGAGGTAACCTTTGAAATCTGAAATAAAATGACAGCTTCCTATCCCTCTGTGGGGATACTTATCTAAGCAAGAACTCACAAAAAAGAAGGAATATGTACAAGAAGTGAAAAGCCTGAATAGTGGGTTTGTACAGGCAAAGCTGCCTTTCTAATTAAATGTGAGCTCAGCAGGAATCTGAGCTACAGGGAGGCTGAAGGTCCCTCATTCCTGCAGGACTGAAAGTCACACTCAGCATTTCCCTGAAAGGGTCCTTTCAAGAGGAGCTTTCCAGGAGCACTTACCATGAACACCAGTTCAGCATATTCAATCAGAAAGTGAAAGAGATAGATTATCAGTGGGGTCTAAAAGAGAACAGAGGGGAAATCCACGTTGAACACTGTCCAGATAAAACACATCATTAATCTGATGAGAAAAACTTAGTACTACAAGACACTGCCAAAAGTAATTTTCTTTGGCCTCTTCTCCAACACTGGTACTTCAGAGTTAAGTGATTAATCAAAGCACATTTACTGGCCTTATTCCTTGCAGAGTCCTCAATACACTTTATTAAAGACACCATCAACTTTGAAAATTGTATTCTATTCCAACTTTTCAATTCTGCTACTAGTGATTGACTTACAATAGAAAGCATACAAAAACCAGCTTCAGAAAATGATTTTTTTTCCTATAGAATCTATTTTTTTCAGAATGTCCGCAGGTACTTTTGAAAGATTTCCTACACAGCTGGTTTCACTGTTGAGCCTGTTGTTTAGATGAGTGTTTTATAATGCAAAAATAAGGAAGATGTTAAAAACATAAAGCAGTAGGATTACAGTCCTATCATCCTCTTACTCCCACAGCTTTTCCCTTCTAGGGTAAGAGGAAAAGCATGTTTCTGAATCATCCCTATTGCACAAAAGCTTAATCTGGAAGTACTATATTTACATGCTTTAAATTCAGTCCTCGCTGTGAGAAGATAGATTTCTTTTAAAATACCTTATAAATAAGGTATAAATAAGCATGGGAAACTATTTCACAGTCTGGGAGAAAACTGTATCTCGAGAGGGAGAATTTATTGAAAAGAAACCAGTTTTCAGAGGGATACAAAGTACCTGCCTCACCCCAGGTGACACTATGTGTGAGTGTACCTTCACATCAATAAGACCACTTGAGCGCACAAACCCCCACTGGTGCTTAAGTCAAAATGCCTCATTAGGAATGAGGCATTTTCAAGGTGAGGAATAAATAAACCGCATGCTTATGCTAGTCTTAATATTTCTGCAAATGCAGAAACTCCAGCTACTGTCACCCAGGACATGGTATCAGACTCACAGTGACACTGTGTCTCCCTGCTCTGGCTTCTGCTGACAGAAACATCTGGATGTGAACAGAATATTTCATTTATTACAGAGCTCCCCTGTCTCAGACTTTCTACATGCAGTAATAAATATTGTGATAGATATCACCTGCACAGTGAGATACTCTGTGATTAACTGTATTTCCTCATGCTGGTCACTGCAACTATTGCACGACAACTACATGAGCTGAGATTCTCTAAAGCCTTTGGGACAAGAAAGGCTGTTGAGCTGCAACACTAAGACACGTGCCACTTGAATATCACATTTAAAAGGAAGCATGCAAACCAACCTCATGAAAAATAGCTCCAGAATACGGCGAGACCCCTAAATCCAGCAGAGCCAATCCTTCGACCACTGAAACACAGACAAAACAGCTGCATTAGAACCCTGTAATGTGGGAAGGGACAGATCTCATGATAAATGCCATGTATGATATCACCTCATTTTAAGTCACCTATTTGGTGACACATGGCACGTATGATGGAAAAATACTTAATTCTAAGAGAACAAACCACAACATAATATAGAATTTGAACTGTTTTGCCTAATTAGATGTAAAGAGGCCTAAAATGTCCAAAATTACAATGGAAGAGCAGAAATGAATCCATATCACCACACAAAGCTGACAGGTTTATCTGTTGTTGAAAATGTATTTTACAGCCTTAATTTGGCTCTTTTGAGATCATGGAATTACACCTTGCCCTGCAACGCATGTGCATGCTTTTCCATAGGATCTTCACCTTCCTGGGCACAGAGGTTCCCTGGGGCTGAGTGAACATAAGCAGTGAAAGGAGCCAAGGGAAACAGGTCCATTTGCTCAGAGGGAAAAGGCAGGAGACTGCAGGAAGCAGTAAGTGGCCTCAGTTCAGTGAAACGCTGGACAAGTAGGTTCTGGCTGCCACAAACTCCCCGTGTGGTGACAGCCCAGACTTTGAAGTGACCGTAAGTGTTCCCCTTACTATCTTAGACCTATCTCCTTACTATCTTTACTATCTTAGACCTTGATGGTCTAAGGCAAGATTAAAATATTCAATTGTGTGAAGTGCTTCATACAGAAAAGCAGAGGCCTCAGGTCATCAAATGCATTTGTACTTTTGATCTTTATTACTCTGGGACACTCTCTTCCACCCCAGAACTGCAAATACTTTTACCTACAGAACAGCTGGGTATTATTTCCTCAAAGGGCTATCTTTTAAACGAATTAAGGTTCCTAATGGGCTCAGATGCTATAGACATGAATGTCACCGAGGAGCCGCCACTACACTGTACCTCAGCCTTCAGAAGAGAATTTGAATCGCGTTGGTAACAACGTGCGGGACCACAAACCGAACACGGAAAACGGCAACAGCCCCGCGCGGGCCGGGGGCCGTGCAGCGGCACTCACACCGCGGGACGGTGCACTGCTTGTGCAGACGCAGCCCCACCGCAGCGGCTCGGTGGAGGCTGCTGGAACCACCCGCTCAGTGCCGGGTTTAACTCGCGTCCGTTTGTGTACACGCGTGACACAACCGGTGTTTCCGCGTGCGCCCGGCGCAGCCTGTGCCC
>VZRE01015690.1:72781-98317 GCA_013396775.1 Cephalopterus ornatus | reverse complement strand
CCGCCACCTCCCGGCACCCCTCGGGGCTACGGCGGCTGCGGGGGGGCCAACTTAGCTGGAGCGCGACGCCCGCGCTCAGCGGCGCGGCTGGACGGGAATCCCGCTCCCGGTCAGCCTTGCCCAGCGCTGCCGCGCGGGACCGCCGCTCCTCAGCCGCAGCACAGGCGTGTGCGTGTCCTCGAGTGCCACCGGGGCCTCCCGGCACGTCCCTCCCGCCCGTGGGTCCGAGGTGCCCCCCGGAAGCCCCTCGCCCGTGTCGCTGCCCAGCCCGGCGCGGACGGGGCGGGTCGGTGCCTTCCGAGCTGTGTGGGAAGCCGCTCGTGCTTTATTCATTTCCCCGGGTGTTTCACCGAGCCGTGGCCTGTGCCCGCCGTAGCTGCCCCGCTCCTTGGCCGTGGCCAGTCCCCGTGGTCCTGAGGCGGCGGGCGCTGCTCCGGGGGCTCTTTCGGCGGGCTCTCGGCACACGGAGGCTCTCGGTCCGTGTGGCTTCGGCAGCTCCAGAGTTCTGCGCAGACTTTCACATACTGCCTTCCCAGCTGTACTTTCCTGCCGTTCTCCAACAACTGTTTCTCCATCCTCACCCCGGGGTACGTACAGCCCGTTCACACAAACTTGCACAGAAACAGCCTTTACAACACTTCATCTGTGTGGAGACAAATGGAAGGAAGACGTGATAGTCTCTTAAAAAATTGAGGGACTGAATGAAACCACATTTCATATGGTATGTGAAGATAACAATTTTCCATGTAATTAAAAATAGGATTTGCTGAGTGTACTGGGATTGCCATTAAAAAGAACTGGATAATGTCCAAGTCACACCATTTTCATTGGATTTACGCGGCTTCAGAGCTGTAGTGTACAGTTGCACGCACCTGCAGAGATGGAGAAAGGCTGAATGCCTCTATGACATGGTCCCTAAAGGCCTGGGTGACCCAGCATATAGGGACTGGAGAGACTGGTGGGTTTAGGTGGTAAGTCACATGCACTTTCTGGACCAGGATCACATCTGCTTAGAACAGCGTGAGTCCGTGCTACAAAACCAGCTTCAGATGATCCAAGCAGTGTTTCCTACCGTGCTCACTCCCTTGCTGGGGCTCAGCTGCTGCCTTTGCAGGGCTTTCCTCAAGTGAGGTCCCATCCATTGCCACAGGACAACAGATCTGGCCCTGAAGCCATAAGGGGAACTTCAGTGTTCAGTCTGTCACAGGGCAGCTCCTTTGCTCCCAGGCTGCTGCACGAAGGCATGGGTTGTGCTGGTAAAACTGATTTCCTGTGGCTGTGGCACTGGCTGGCCCTGGGGTCTGATGGCCCCAGGGCTGACCAGGCTTGGCACATCCTTTCATAAATCAGGGTGTATTGATTCAAGTTAATTCATTTGTGCAGGCATCTCTAAATAGAAAGCCAGAAATGCTGATTCTTCTTCTTTGCAGCTGTTAACTATGTTCTCTTGAATTGTCTGATCAGAAATGCTTTTTATCCAACGCTGATTGCTCTCCCAGTGACAGTTCTTATCCAAAGGAACTGACAGCTGTTGCCTGCGATTACTGCTTTGTTGATTAATTGACATACATTTCTGTGGCAAAAGCTGCACTGCTCTGAGATGCTGATTTTGCCAGTCTGAGCTGTGCCATGTGCTTTCCAGCACCATCTGATGCAGCCCTGGGAAGATTCAGATAATCTCCAAGGGCAGCAGGAATCAGATGTGAAATCATGCCACTACAGTTGTTCTGTGTTTAATTGGAGTGCAAAGCCAACTAAAGAGAAAGGTCAAAGAATAATTCATGACAAATGTAACAATTCTTTCTGGAGCATAGGCTTTACTCCAGTGTTTTTCCAGGAGGAGATCCTGGGGCTGGCAGTGGAGAGAAGTTCCTAAGCTCATTCACATATTCAACCCCCTCAAAGCATCAGATGTGTAAGGCAAATATGAGAGGGTTCAGTCCCAGTGTCTGCATATCTGTCTACAGACCGACACTAGTTTGGGGGGTCAGAGATGGCCTTCAGGGAGTTGCTATAAGCACACACACACACTGTGGTGCTGCCTTTTGTCTGGCAGGAGCTTCTGGAGCCACTTTCAGCCAAACCAGACACGAGAGCAGATCTTTAAAATCTTCGGAGTTCCTACAAGCTTTGTGAAAATCAGGGAAAGGTTAAAGAGACCCAAACTGGGGTGGGTTTTGAACAGGCAGTAGTTTGAGATCTGGCAACATGTGCTGTGCAGTGCTGTGTAGGTCCAAGTCAGGCAAAACAGTCGGCTGCTTTCTGAGCAGCAGTGAAGGGGCAGGGAGGGACGATAACAGAACAGAGAAGAGATCTTAGAGCTATCAGAGAACGATACTGAGCTGAACAGAGACTTCCAGCAGCAAGCTGAAAGGACACAAACCAGAAAACTCTAAGGAAACTTTGGCTTGCTTGGTTCATGCGATATTTTATTTTTTTTTTCTCAGAGGCATCAATCTGATCTCCTGTGTCCTGGTGTTCACCCCAAACCGATGGTAGTTTTTGCACCACTGAGGGTTTTACCTGCTGTCCTTTCTTCCCGAAATTCCTTGGCTCTGCAAGTGATCTGGTAGGACCATGCGCAGAGGGCTTGACGTACTGAGGGCTGGGAGCAGTTTAACCAGCTGCAGTTTGAGTATCTCTGCTGTGGTACCACCAGCAGTATGGCAGAGGGACGGTGAAGTGGGTGTTGGTCCACACAGGGAGCAGCAAATGCAGCTCTGACAGGATCTTGGCACTGCCTGCCCTGCAGCCTCCAGCTTTTGTTGCCTAACAGAAAAGTACAGATCTAATGGAGCTGAAAAGGTGGTTGGGAGCTGCTGCTGGGAGCTTCTGTGCTTCATTGATTGCGTTGCCTGTGTGGGGCACCCACTCTGATCATTTAGGTGATGAATACAACCTGGGAATGTTGCATCACAGAGTTTCACAAAACACTCTGTTTAAGACTGAGCCAATTCAGGGATGATTCATCTTTGTTCCTGCAAACAGATGCTGGTTTGGGCACTTTTTGTGTGCCCTGCTGGAATTATGCAATGGTGATATTTTTTGGGGTAAACAAGCCACTCCCTTTGTACCCTCACTGTACAAAATAGGTGTTCTGATTCCTGAGGCACCCTACAGTCCTTCCTGGCAGCTCTTCTGAACTAATGGAGTCCTTTCACA
Organism: Cephalopterus ornatus; assembly: GCA_013396775.1. Taxonomy (NCBI): domain Eukaryota; kingdom Metazoa; phylum Chordata; class Aves; order Passeriformes; family Cotingidae; genus Cephalopterus; species Cephalopterus ornatus. The sequence continues at coordinate 95,155 of VZRE01015690.1, read as the reverse complement.
TTTGGGTGACCACAACTCTGTGTATGATTCTGAGATCTCATCAGGGCCCTGTGCAATGGCTTACATAGCTCAGAGATGCTTCCTATTCCTGTGGGATCTATCCCACCTCATCCCCATGTCCCAGAGGGATAATTTTCACCCACCATTTATTTTGGCCAAGATGTCATGATTTGTTTCCTTACAGCCAACCACTTCAGTGCTACACTGTGTTCTCTTCTACAGACCTTGCACAGCAGTATTTGCAACGTAGTTATTACATGTCCTCACTGGTTTCTGTTTTCCTGTGAAGTCAACATTTACATAATCTATCTCACCTCCTGGGGTCCTTTATTTATAAATACTGGAGTTGCTTTTTCCTCTTCTTTTCCAAGTATTCTTCTGTTGGAGTTTATTGGCTAGAACACCTGCCAGCTTTTGGTTTTGCCAATGAAAAAGTTCATATGACTTTAATTTGTGTGGGCTACATGAGTTCTCATTACTTCTTTTCTTCGGCATTCACGGGTAAAAGCTGCTGTTAAATTGGAGGCTATTGCTGTTTTTATAAATCACGGGGAGAAAGGTGCTTGCCTTTTATTTACTAGCTTGGAAAATAAAAGATTTTCCTAGCAGACTGGAACAGCAGTGCTGTGGGTATCTTCCAGTCTTTCTGCTGCTGGCTGACAGAAGACAGCATGAGGTTTGTGGTCTTTTATGGAGGTTAGCAGTGGTCTGGATCAAAAATGGAACCTGAGTGATCATCTTTTCTTCTTTAGCTTCAGAGAGAGGAGAGAATAAACTGCACCTCGGATTTCTCTGAGTGGTTTCATGTGCCAGGAACTTCCTTTACATGAAAGACAGATTTCTTTGTAAGAAAGGAAACCAGCTTTTCTCAGCCCCTAGAAAGATTGTATTTCCACTTTAAACATTTTCCAGAGTGAGTTTTAAATGGCAATGTTAAAAAAAATAGCCAAAGAGGAAAGCTCTAATTCCTGCCAGCTAACTTAAGCTAACTAATCATCCAGTGGAAGTTTATCATCTATACGAGAGAGAGCTGGGCTGGTCCAGAGAGCTAAAAACTGACTTCAGACGTCCCTCCTAGGTGGGGAAGGGATGAGCTGATGATGTGAGCTGAACATCATAGCTCTGGACAGCTGAAATTAGGCAAGAGGAATCAAAAAGGTCTGACAAACAGCACTGATCAGCTTTTGGGCATTGGCTAAACTACTCTCTTTGACAGCAGCATCTTAAAAATGGGCTGTCCCATCAGCTGGCATGGGATTTGCTGTCATTCCACTTGGCCTTCTCAGGGCTGCACCCCTGGGCGTGTGATCAGCTCCCAGTAATAACATCATGATGGATCTGGCACCCTTCTGCTGGGCAGGTCCCTGCAAAAATCCTGTGTTGTGTTGCAGTGATGGTTGTTGATATCAGTTTTGTAAAGGTTGGTGGATCTGGTTGTTGGTTTCACCTCTCACCCTGAGAATATCTGCCTGACACAGTGATCTGGTTTGCACCTTTCTTGGCAAGGCTGAGGAAAGACCAGAGGGTAAATATGGTCTTGCAGACCACTGGTCTTTTTCAGTATGATGAGAAGCACTTCAGGTGAGCTGAGTTCATAGGTCCCTGGTTTAACAGGTCAGAATTTCATCAGGGCTTTATTTTCCCATAGAATTACTCAATGGGAAGGTTTGAGAACAGTCTTTGATAGCACTGGCCGAGCAGCCAAGGGCTACGTACAGTCTGGAACGACCTGTGTTGTGATCGGTTACACATCTGTGCTTATCAGGGACACAGGCCCATGTGCAGAGCCCCCCTGCCATGGCAGGGTGTCCACCAGCTGGGTTGGAGGGAAGGAGAAGAGAAAGGAGGAGCAGAGGGACCATGCGGGGTGTGTGCACTGCCAAGCTGACAATACACATTCCCAAATCAACATGATCTTCTTAATTTGCAAGGGACTCAGTGAAAGAATTGAAGCCAACAGGGTATGATGGATGGAAAAGCAATTGTTAAAACTAGATGTCTTTTTCCTTTGCTTTGTTCACTTGACATGAGGAATGGGAACAGGCAGATCAGGGAACTCGGAGAACACGCTGTGCACCTGGAAGCTTGTCAGCTTTTCCCAGTCAAATCTAACCCAACCTGTTTACCTCCATCAGGAATCTGCCGTGCGATCAGACGGGAAAGAAGTGAAAAGGGACCTATCTGTGCATCACCAAGACTTTGCAAACTAGTGCTTGCCCAGGTCGCTCCCCTCCACTCTTCTCTATATTTCTGTTCTCTTCTCACATGATCATTTCCAAGTGCATTGCCAGTCGCAGGAGCAGGATCATTTTCCCTGCCAGATCAGTGCCATAGTATCTAGTTCACCTTTTGCAACTGCAGCAATATGCTAGAGCACAAACATCCCCACTGCAGTGGGGAATTGCAGGTAGGCTGTTTGCTGCTGGCAGCAAGGTTTGAAGGACTTATTGGTAGTTGTTCTGTCTCCTTTCAGCTTTGGGAACAGTCCAGCCAGAAGGAAATCGTTAAGTGTTGGGAAAGAGAATGCAAGTGTCTCAAGTTTGGCCGATTCTGCAAGTGGGTTGTCTGCAGCATTCAGCAGTGAGGCTGGTGGCTTATGCCAGTGACCCTGGAGCTCTACCTTCCTAAAGAGCTGTGTTTCCATGGGAAGCTGCCTGAGAGCTGTGCACTTCAGCAGTGGCCTGTCGCAGAGCAGGGGATGGTGTGTGAGCCCTCACAGCTGCTGCAGTGTGTTGGAGGGAGTCCAGAGCAGCTGGCTCCCTGCTCCCAGCCTGTGTGTCTGGAGCAGCGTCACATCCGCCGCTTTGTGCAGAGCCATCCCCGACAGGGATCTGCTGGAGATACAGTCTGTGGGACTGCTGCTCCAGATATGGTCTGATGGGGAAGCCCAGGCATTCAGTTACATTTGCGCAGCCATTCCAGGAAATCAAGGTTTGCTTTTTTCTTTACCAGTGTGAAAGTGCTGAACCCACTAACCTCACCTCGTTGATCTCCCTCAGCTAGGAAAAATCTCACTGTGCAGGGGCCCATTTTACATGGCACCTTTCAAATCCTTCACTTAGTCTCAACTGTGAAGCCTAGAGGGAGGGAATAGGTAAACCAGAGCTCCTAAGTCAGCACTGCTCCTAAAGCACCACTGAACCAGGTTGTTCAGGGAAAAAAAAGATGGATACTTCTCTAGTGGGGAATTTCAGTGGGCAAAGGTATCATGTTTTCAAGACATTCACACTGTCCAGGCTGAGGAGGATGGCTGGCAGAGAGAAACCCAGCTCTGAAATGGAATTATTTGTCTCTCCTTCTTTGCATGGAGCCACTGACAAAAAAGTTAATAAGGATGATGTGAAGCTGCCAGCTGCCCACCAGTTCCTGATGGAACTGGAGCATTTGATATAGAGGGATTAGTGCAAACACAACTGCCACATGCCATCAGGTGCTTGAAATCCAGAGTGAATCTAGCCAAGGACAGCTCAAAACCTTTCTTTCAAGATTTAGGACAAATTCTGGCTAGAATGGTCCATTCAGAAAGGAACAAAGAGCTGAGCTGCCACAAGATACATTAAAAAAAAAAAAAGAAGGAATATTTATAAAGGAATAAAAGGAGTATGACAGCTGTGGATGACAGTGAGAGCCAGCAAAGAGGCTATTGGAAAAGCTTTCAACGAAGGGAAGGGCAGTGCACTCCCTGCCCCTTTTCTGTCTCCAGAGTCCCTCGCTCCCGGAGCAGAAGCACTGCAGTGACTGAGCTTGATTAAAAAGTGATTTCTCAAGAGCTCTCTAGGGGTCACGAATTTTATTATTAACTGTCACTTCAGTGTTTTTTTAGGTTGCTGCTCTAACTGTTGTATTTAGATAAGCTCTGAAACTGTTAATGCTTTCCCAGACAATGGGATCACATATTTGAATGTGACATTGGTTGCATCCTAGAGGCAGATTCACCTGCCTAATGAAACTAATCAAACACATTGCTACTGATTCCCTCCCTCTCCCTGCTGAGGGCAAACACTTTGTCTTTGCTCTGCTAAGTACATTCAGCACTTTGACTCTTGCATATCTGTGATTATAGTGTATCAAAGAGCCTAATAGCAATTCTAATGTGGCAGCAAAAGTACAGCCAGATCTGCACTATTCTGGACAATTTTTTTTCAACTGAATAGCTTTGTGCATCTTTTAGATTCACGAGTTTATAGCAAACACATAGGTTTTGTTCCAGTCAAGTAGAATATTGGCTTTCAAAACTTTTATACCAAAAGGTTGGGTCAGATCCAGTATCCCAAGGACACAGGCTGAGCATTCACAGCCTGCGGCTCCACTTCCTTCCTCCTTTTCAAGCAAAAGAAAACCACACAGGAGAGACTGTAAGGGCAAAGTGGGTTATGAACTGTATATCACGCTCTCTTTCATTGCCACATTTTCCTCTGGAGGAGGCCAGTGGGAGCCAGACCTGTGAATTCTGCTTGAGTTCCCCAGCTCTGTGCTGTCCCAGCTGAAGAGGAACTGCTGGGGACAGCCAGACAGGAAAAGTGGAGAAAGTCAAAGCAGGGCTTCCCCAGGCAGATTTCTCCCAGGGCACCCCTGGCCACTGGGAGCAGGACTGGGGCACTGTGCCTTTCTGGGAACCCCCTGTGCCCCCGTCCTGGCACAGTTCTTGCTGACAGGCACTGGTGTTAGCACACTCTGATGTTCTGACACACATGGCTCCTTCCTTTTGCTTCAGCCTCTGCTGATAGCAGGATAAAGCCATAGGATTGTGTGATGGATGCTCCTTCTCCTTGTGTGGTTACGAAGGAGCGTCAGTGTGTTTTAAGAACAAAAAGCTGACCTTTGGCTGGCAGCTGCTGCAATGTACCGTGCCTTTGTGTGCTGCAGGGACTGCTAGAGCAGAGAGTTTTTCTCAAGCAGTTAATTAGATTTCTTAGTTTTCAAGGCAAGTGTGTGTTCTCAAGCAAAAGCCAGATGCAGAGAGGCCCTATGAGCATTTTTGAGTAATGAATCCCCACCCTGCACCCCTTCCCTGCTCATACAATGTTCCTAGGCTGAACATCCCCCAGGCTCAGGTCCAGCTTGCACACCAGAGTGTCCAGTGGAGGGGTGAAAAAGCAACCTCTGCTCCCCCAGCCAACTGGGCCTTTGGCCACTGGAGGGGTTTATGCAGAGGGGTGTATTGGTTCTGTAGAGCACCTGAGCAGCCTTTCCCAGCTGCTGGGCATTCCTGGAACATCAGGTCCTCCTGCAGACCTGTACTTTCTGGGCATCAGCCTCTTGTGCCTGGTCCAGCCTCAGGGCACCGCAGTGGAGGTGCCTGAGGGTTTGTTCTGTCTTTTTCCTTATCTTTCAGCAGAAATGTGGAAAAAAGGCATGTGGTGTTGTAGGGTGCTATGCACTGCAAGTGGCACAGAGGTTTCCTGCTGTGCAGGCTCTGGCAGCCAGTGGAGGTGGCTGCAGGGCCATAGGAAACGAGCACCAGAGCCTGTGGGCTCTCATGGGTCAAATCTTGCTAATCTTTTCCCCCTGTAAAACCTCAGTGATGTTTTAAACCACTGAAGTATGAATTTTGATTTTGTATGCCTTGAAAATACAGGCAGCAGGAATACAGAATCCACCTCATGAGCAGCTTTAGTGACAGTGAACATATTTCTTGGTTTAAAGTAATGGAATTGCAAACTCATACTGTGACAAGTTTTCTGTCCATCCCTGTTGTGTACCAGAAGGCAGCAGTGCTGCTCTGAGAGCGGGAAGCAGTGCTGACTTGGAAAGCTGGTGCTAAGCTGGAACCAGTGTCTGGGTCAATATTTTTCCAGCTAGTCCTCAGAAGGGATGGGAGGGAATGGACTAAATGATGAGATAAAAGATTTAAAGTCAGGTAGGTGGCAACCTCCCCCCGCAAAACATCAACCAAACTTATGGGAAGCTTGATCCTGGTCCAAACCAATGCAGCAAAGCCAAGACCAGCTCCAGGAAATGCAGGCTTGCCACTTCCATCATTTGATGGCCCTGGATGACATGTAGAAGTACTCCTCTTCCTAATCCTTCAGTTCTGTGGATATTCATTTGTATTAAAGAACACTTAGTTAGTTCCTGGGATTTCCCCACAGAAAGTAAATTAAAGGACTGGTTGCTGGAAAAGGTCATGTTGCCACCAGGGTTCAGCTGCAATTGCTGGGATTGAGTCCAGTCTGAGGAGCAAAGAGGGGATGTGTAAAATTAAAGGAAAATGAAGGCAGGGCTTGCTCTGCAGTTGTCTTTCCACATTCCCACTGAGTTGAACTGTTGGGGGCTGCCAGGCTGTGACAGAGGGGACAGCTGGATGTGTGGGGCAGGGACTGGTCATCTGTGAGATGGAGATGGGATGGGCACGGGTGGGAAGGGCCCACAGGCCTTTGTGCCTCACCTGTGCTTCACAGGGAGCAGGAGCTGTACTGTCCACCAGCCTTGGGTCCTCTGTCAGCTCCCCTGGGGAACGGACACTTCCTGCGTGCAGAGATGCCTGCAGGGAACAGACGTCTCTTGATGCAAAGAGGACTTTGTTATCTTGAGCATGGTGAGGCACAGGTTTTCTAGAGTAGCTGTGGCTGCTCCATTCCTGGAAGTGTTCAAGGCTAGGCTGGAACAGGGCTTGGAGCAACCTGGTCTAGTGGAAAGTGTCCCTGCCCATGGCACGGGGATGGAATGAGATGGACTGTAAAGTCTAACTCAAACCATTCTGTGAGTCCATGATTCTCTCTGGAAGGAGCTGGAAGGATTGTCCTTTTTAGCCAAGTTTTACAACTAAAGTTAACCCAAATGTCCTGTTAATGGCATTCCCCCTCAGTGGGTACTATGGGGTCTTAACAAGCATTTTGTACAGTTTTCATGATAAGAATAGTAATGTTTAGCACTATTAGAGATTGCACTGACACACTCCCTGTTGAAACAGATGAGTGGAAGGGTCTGTTTTCTTTCCCAGATAGAAAACCAAAGTAGGGAAAATTGAAGATGCTTTGGCCCAAGTCAGGTCCCTGCCCATCTTCAGACCCTGAAACCAGCTCCACAGTCCTAATCCCCTGGTTCCCTCTGCTTGGGAGTAATAATTAAAATCAAGGATCATTTTCTGAGACAGACAAGTGGAATATTGTCATAGAAAAGGAAAGGCCAACAAGTCAAACAGGGTGACTGGTTCATGCCTGTTCCTGGAAAATGAGCCCTGAGCCCTGGCAGCAGCTCTCGGTGCATCCAGCATGAGGAACCCACAGGGTCTGTGTTGGAGAAAGAAAGAAAAACATGCGGACTGCAGGGACAGTAAATGTCCTCCCTGCATGGTGCCATCCCCTCTTCAACCCCAGGGTTTTGGCCATGGCAGCTCCGTGCAGCACAGCTTTCACTCCCAGTGTGAAGCAGGGGGACATGCCCAAAGCAAAGGGTGTCTTGAGCCCTGCACGAAAAATGCATCAAGTTTGTCTGGATGGTGAGTGTATCCACCATTACATGAGATAAAGGACTTCCATCATTGCCCAGGGACAGGCAGTAGGCAGGGTGCCGATCCCACAGCTCGCACAGGACACTGCGGAGGTCTGTCTGTGGCAGTGGCCATGGGCAGGCTGCCCTCAAGGAAGAGGTTCCAAAACTATACCAGAGGTTGCAGAAGTTCTATTTGGTCCGTCAGCTACTGGGTGATGTGGCCAGGCACTGCCAGGGAGCAGTTGCCTGCTTCAGCACTCTGCTGTGACCCCAGGTGGGTGCACGATGTCCAACAAAGAGTCACAGAATTGCTGAAAAAGACCTCCAAAATCATCCAGCGCAACCATTAACCCAGCACTACCATGTCCACCCATAAACCATGTCTCCAAGTGCCACATCTGCATGTTTTTTGAACACTTCCAGGGATGGTGACTCTACCACTGCCCTGGCAGCCTGTTCCAATTCCTGACCATCCTTTCCGTGAAGAAATTTTTCCTAATATCCAACCTACACTTCTTACTCAGTCCATCAGCTGGGAAACCATGTGGCCACACTGGACCCCTGAACTGGTCTTTGAAACTACCCCAGGCACGGCCATCCTGCTGCAAGCCTTCACGAAAGCACTGCTGCCCACCCCTCAGCTACCCCCACTCCTTGCCCCGCTTCTGTCCCCTCTGGGGATGAGGAGCAAGGGAGGCTCCCCAAAACCTTGTTCCCACATAACTGGTCCTTCATTGGAGACTTTTCCCTTGCCCACTCTGCCTCCTCCCTCCTGGAGGAGGAGGAGCTTGAAAATATGTTGAATATTTTAATTAGAAAAGTTTGCAGCTCAGGGTCTGGCTGGGATGGTCTCTCCTTCCACCCTGACCTGTCAGAGCCCCAGTGACCCCAGCTCCCAGGTGGTGGGTGGTGCTGGGGGCATTGGGATCATGATTTGTGCAGTGCTCCTGTGCTGTGAGGAGCTCCCTCCCCTCTGGCATGAGTTGCGTCAGCTGGGCTTCTCCAGCCGGGCTTCCCCAGCCGACAGCACAACCTCCAAGCAGCAAACATCCACCTCGTGTGACAAACTCCATGAGACTCCGTGAGCAGGACAGAGCCACATTTCCTTCTCTGGCAGCAGATGCAGCTCAAGATGTTCCTGCCTCACCCTAAGGCCTCATCAAGATGCTCCGCAGCTTTTAGGGTTTAAAAAAAAAAAATCCATGCCTTCCTCAAGCCCTGATTCGAGGTGGTGGCCATGAGCAAACCACCTGGGAGTGTTCAGCTCAGCAGAGCCCATACCACTGGCTGAGCTGGGCAGAAGGTTTTGGCACCATTGTGTCTCATGCCAGGTGGGCTGCGACAGAGGTGGGTCAGCTGAGCAGAGGACTCCCATCTCCATCTCCAGGAGAGCAGTGAGGGCTGACTCCTGTCAGGGCTGAGGGTGACTCTGCCCAGGCACAGGTCCTCCTCATCCTGAGTGCTCCTGGAGTTCTCCCTGTGGCACCAGCTCAGTGGGGATGAGCCTCCTGTTATAGGTGAAGGGTGTCAGGATGAAAAGAAGGGGGACAGGCCTTCCCAGGGAGAGGGCAGAAGTTCAGGCAAGATGGGACGTGTGGCAGGAGGCACTGGGCAATGCTTTGGGTAGCAGGGTTGGAAGGGAGCTGGTGCTGGGGACTGTGGTGCTCAGACCTGCCGGTGACTCAGCCGGTGACTCTGGTCCTGCCTCCCTGTGCCTCAGCCTGGGGCCATTAGTGCATGAAGCCTCCATGATGCGTAACTGGCCCGGCTATGACTCTGTCATCGCTCCGGATGCTCAGCATGGCTGCTGGGTGCTCAGCCTTGTGTCCAGCCTTCCCGGAGGAGTCACCCCCAGCTGTTACGTCCCATGGGACCGGGCTCTTTGAAGTTATGCCCAGCCTGTCCTGTGGTGCATGACTTGGCTGTCAGCTGTCCTGGGGACCTTTCCTCATGCTCGGCACGTGTTGCCTGAGCTGCCGACCACAACCCCATGCTCTCCCCATCCTGTGGTCAGGAGTACTGGGGGTCCCCACCTCTGAACTGTGATCTCTGGGAAAGCAATGGGGCGTTTATAGCCAACATCTGGAAGATCACTGTCACTGCCACACCGGAGCATCCCTGAATCCAGAACTCCTGTACTCCAGCCCTGCCCTGGCCAAACCCCTCACCTTGTGTCCTGCCTCGTGAAAGGTGAGAGCACTGGGGTGCACCCTGTGCAGTTGAGGTGCACCCTGTCCTTCTGAGATGGACCCTGTCCTATCAGGGTGCACCCAGGCTCATTGGGGTGCACACACTGCCTGCCTCTACCCATGATAGCCATTCCTTTTCTCAGGGAGGGACCTTGGGGCTCAGGGGGGAGTGGAGCATCACCCCTATGGGGCTGGGCCTTGCAGCCCTCCTTAGGTGGAGGTTTGTTCCAGACTGTGTAGGTTCCACCCCAGCACCTCCACTGCTGCCATGCTGTGCTCCAGAGACCATCCACATGTCTGCCACTGTAACCATGATGGTCTGAGGGGCCCATGGGAGGGTGAGTGCAAGATGGGAACTGCCCTCCTACCTGCACACCAACAGATTCATCCCCCCAGGCGGCAGGTCAGGGCTGTGCTGGGTGAGATGGAAGGGAGGACAGGCAGACAGACCCTGGGGGTCTCCTGCTCTGCCTCCCACCCACCACACCTCTTGCTTTGCTCGTCTTCCTAGGCAGCTGTAGGGCCCTGGTGGGTTTGATGGTCACAACAAGGATGCAGGTCCAAGCGATCTGGCTGTGGAAGGACCAGTCTAGGCTGTGTGGGGGATTTGGAGGAAGCTCTGAGGAGGTGCTGCCTCTCTCCCAAACCTGTCTCTCCTGCTCCTTGCCACCTCTGGCTCTACTCACCCAGCTGGATTGCTCAGGCCGGCCTTCCCCAAGTTTTGTCCTCAGGGTGCTCCCTGGTGTTTGTCCCAGTGCCCGCCCTGGCTCAGCTGCCTGCACACTCAAAGGCGGGAGGCAGCAGGAAAGTCTGCTGGACACAGTCCTTGCTGCCACATGAACCCAGCACAGCCCTGGCTGTGCCCTGCTGGTGCCACCTGCTGTGGGTGAGCCTGGAGGGGACTCCGGCCTGGGCACTGATCTAGTTGCTTTACTCCACTGCCACTCGAGCCCAGGCCATCAGGGCAGGGGATATTGGTGCCATCCATGTACTGGGCAAATTCATTCATCTTCGTTCTGCTCCAGCTTTAATTCTTCAGCTTTCTGTCAGAAAGAGGTGGCGATAGAAACACTACCTTTAGCTTCCTGGTTATAAGAGGCACAGGAGCAGTTGGAGTCCCTCTGCCTTTGGAAGGATCTTCCTAAGGAGGAGGATGTCCGTGAGTGCTCCTCTAATGGCCACCTCTTGAACCAGCACCACTGATGCCATCCCCAGGGGTGGAGTGATAATATTCTGGCTCCATCCCATTTGCAGTGTTTGGGATGCTGAACTAGGCACATCTAAAGTACTTCATGGTAGCCACAAGAATGGTTTCTATCTTCTCTGTTGCTTTTCCACATCTGCCCCACCTCCCAAACTCTGTCTCCGGCTTTACCTTCACACCAGTTCAGTAAATCCCCCCTTGCACCACACCCTGGGCACTGGGGCAGGAGAGTGGAGCTGGTGCTGGTGCTGTGCCACTGCAATTGCAGCCACCTCTTGCATCATCCCACCGGTGGCCTTCGGTTGCAGAAGAGCAGGAAGTAAAAAGGGGTTCTTTAATGACCCACGTTACATATACATACAAATTATCCAACTGGGAAAAAATAGGGTTTGCAGGAAAAGCTTTCATCCATGTGTGTGACAGTTCTGAGGTGAAGAGGTCTGTAGCCAGAAAAGCAGCAGTGCTCCTGGACATGCTCTTTCTGCTGCTGCCCTGCTCTCATTGCTTTAATTTGGCTGAGACCAGGAAAAAGGCTTATTGAAATAAAGTTTTATTTCCCGGGAGTATTGCTTGCCTGGGAAGGGATGCTGCAGAGCTGCCCACCCTGGGTGCGTGGGCACAATCCCACACCAGTGCTGCTGCCCAGGTGGCAGTGCAGGAGAGGTGTGATGTGGGGAGAGTTATTCCCAGTGCTGTCTGGCTTCAGCCCAGCTGTCTCTGAACACCAGCGTGCATCGTACTTTGCTGGATGAGGGTCATGGTGCCCTCAGCAAGGCAGAATCTGGTCCTGTAACTCTGAGAAGTGAATGGTGCATGGAGGAGGCTCTGCCTCTGGTCCCTCTGCCTGCCCAGGTCACTGCTTGTGGGCAGGTGGGCAGAGCCATCCATGCCTGCTGGAGCACTGTCAGCCCTGAGTCCCACAAAGCGCTGCTTCTCCTCGGTCCATCTCCAACTGCCCTTCCTGCAGTGGGTGACCCCGCACCTGGGAGGCAAAGGGAAAAGTCTTGCAGGGGCCATGAGTCCCTGTGGTTACCCATGGAAGCAGTTCTCCATCCTGTTCCTCCTCCATGTTATGAATTCTCCTCCTCCACCAGCCAGCAACCTGCCTTGCATGCCCGTGGGGCAATTCCCTGTGCTGGCCTCGCCTTCCAGCCCCTTCCTGGTCTCAGCTATAATGATGGGGTGCTGCAGTCCCATGAAGGACAGGTGAGGACGGGAACACCTGGCAATGTTTGTCAGAGCTTATCTGCACCCTTCCATGACACTGTTTTTATGAAAGAAGTTATTCAGAAGGCCTGGGTCATCAGGGGAGATCTGGGCACAGGTCCTGGAGGTGTGTTTATGTTTCTCATGCTGCAAAACCAGCTTCCTCAGTGGCTGAAACCATGCGGCTGTGCTGCAGGTCAGGGAGGGCTGATATGAGTCAGGAGCAGAAATGCTGGGGAAGCACCTTGGCTCCTGAGGGCAGTGCTGTGGGGAGTGGCACCTCTTCCTGTGCCCCATGCTCTGAGCTGGCTGCATCAGACGTGCCTGGCAAAATGTGCATTTGCCTAAAAATCCATGGATTGTGCATCTGTGAGCATCAGGTGATGAAGGCAGCTGTGTGCTCCAGGCACGGCTTTGTTCCCAAAAGAGATCCCACTGCTACAGGTGAGGCTGTCCCTTGGCATCTTGGATCTGCCACAAGCATCAGCAGAGGACTGTGCCAGCCAGGCTGCCAGGGCTTACTCAAGCTGCAGGCAATGAGCCACAAGAACTTCAAAGGATCTTGGACATTTTCCAAGGAAACTTTCCTATCTCATTTCAAAAAGATAGCAAGGCTTGGCCCTATTGGACATATTTTACCAGCTTCCTTCTGCCATTGTTGGTCCTCATGTTCAGGGGAGGTTCGCTTTTAATCCCAGTAGCTGGTGACCAAAAATCACTGAATCTTAGAAACATGCAGAGCTGCTGGATCCTCTTTGGTGCTCACCCAGAGCTCTGGAGATCTTCTGGGAGAACAGTCCTCCAGCGCCTGGGGACTGCATGGGCAAAATTCCCTTCCTTCCTTCCTTCCTGCTGCCCACTGGTGCTCCCCTCTGCTCCTCCAGACCGTTCCTGTCCTCCTTGGAACGTGTGTGCCCAGATGGGTCAGTCACTCCTGCACCTCAAAGGGCAGGAGATGGGGAGTGGTGTATCTGTCAGGTCAAGGGGTCTGGTGGGCTGCAGGAGGAAAAACTCCCCTCTGGACCTGGCTTTAATGCCCCACCGTGGGCAATGAGAGACCCACTGGGGACATCTCTGCACAGTGCCAGAGGCAGCAGTGCTGCTTGAGCTGACAATTGCTGCTGGACTCAGGGCTGCATGGACCCCCTATCCCAAAAGCTTCTGCAGCAGGTCACTATTGCACACAGGGCAGGGCAGAGGGAAAGATTAGGCTTTTACAGGGCTGGAAGGGGCTGGAAAACTGGAATTTTTCCCACTGTGCTGTAAACAGAGCAGAATGACCTGCCTTGGATGAAAGGAGCCCTGCCTGCACCTTCCCCTCTGGCTTAAACCAACAACAAAGCCAGTTGTGAAGTTCCAGGTGATTTGAGTGATCTGGTGGCCATGGGAGCCTGGTTGACCTCACTCCCAGAGGGATCACCTGTGCCGGTGCCTTCCAAAAGCCAGTGCAGATCCGTTATGGAAGTTTCTCGCACAGGGGACACATTCCTGATGTCTCTGCAATCCTAATTCCTCTCCCGGCTCCAGGGGAGGGTGACACAGTCCTTCAGCAAGGTGCCAAGGTATTTACAGCAGCGCTCTGCCTTGCATAGAGCTGGGTTTGCTGCCTCCTCCTCACCCTGGGAGCACCCACAGGGATGAGAATTTTGGTCACTTGCTTTCTGGGTGCCCTGGGAGTGGAGGCAGAGTGATGTGGGGCTGTACCCAATCGAGGGAGGACACGAACCTGCTCTGAGCACCTTGGCTGGGGCAGACATGGGCCTTTAAAAAGCCCATCTGCCTTCAGTGACACAGCTCTGTGCTGGGCTGGCCCAGCTGCAGCTGGGCCCCGAAGCACTTTTGTCTATATTTAGTGCATTTTTCAGATAACCCTGCTTCTATTTTTGGGCCATGTGCTGACTTAGGGCCCCTTTTTGCTCTTGTGCTCTGCTGTATCACAGGTCAAAGCCTTTCCGTTTTTGGGATCCTCAGGTTCCCAAATGTTTGGAAGGGTGTTGAAGAGAAGTCAGGCAAATCAGCTTTTTGGCTCCTTCCTTAATATTCAAAAAAAGGTGGGAAAACTGTTTTTTAAGGCATTTTGATGGAGTAGCTAAGTCTGGAAAGCATGAAAGGCCTTTGCTAACTCTCCTTCCTTCCAAGGAGACTTTCAGAGGAGCAAAAATCTGGGCTTCACATGTGAGAGAATGGGAGAAGGTGCTGGGTCATCTTCTGCCTTGGGTGGGTCTTGAGGGTTTCATGTCCACATGCATCATGGAGAGAGCAGAGGGATCCAAGGGCAGTGTCAGTGATGGGTCCTTATAAGGCTGCTGTGGTTGGGCTCAGTGACAGCCACCGTCCTGATGGCAGAGCTTGGCTGCCAGGGCCAGGGTGCTTGCCAAGACCTGATGGAAATGCCTGAGAACAGGAACCTTCAAAGCAGCCTGTGTTTTGCTCTTTTTAAGGTCAGCTCCTTGGAAAGTGCCGTGCTGCAGCAGGCCACCCACCATTTGAGGAGCAAAGTGACAGGCACACGTGTTCCCAGCATCCTCGTGCCAGTGTGACAGGTCTCCTTGCCTGCTGCTGTGATGGAACAGAGCAGTGTGGTTACCCGAGTGCTGGGGGAGCTTCACTCCCTTGGGAGCTTGCTGTGCTGTGCTGTCCCTGTTACAGAGCTCCCTGCGGTTTTGAGCAGCAGCCACAGCTCCTGAGGTCAAGGGGAGTGGGGCCACCATGCTCTGAAATGGGGTCGGGCACAGCCAGTCAGGGCTTCTGCAAGTCACACCAGACCAGTCCCATCACTAGGCCTGATCTGGGGAGGGATTGCCATGTATTGCTGCATCTCCCACTGCACTCCATGCTTGATCTGCACCCAGGACCCAGATAATGTAACCCAGAGGAATGGGGTGACCAGGGCTTGTGTGTATTTTAAAACTCCCTTCTATGTAAAAAGGTCTTGGGATGGTGCCCAAAGAGCAAAGGAAAAACTTTCCCCTTGTCCTATCCTCAAATTTGGAGTCCCATCTCCAATGTCACTGTGATCCTAATTCCTCTCCTGGCTCTGGGGGCTGGTGTCATGGTCCTTCAGCGAGGTGCCAAGGTATACACAGTGGCACTCTGCCTCACAAGAGTGATCTGGGGGAGGATTTTTGAAATGCCACAGAGTCCTTGAGGGCTTTCAGTCCACTGTCACCAAGCTCTGTGGTATTTACCTCCACCCCAGCCTTGCAAGGTGAGACGGGCTACACCCTCTGAGGTCAGCCCAGGGATCACGGAAGGGCAGAGCCACTGACTCCTATCTGCCTTTGGGGTGACCTCAGTCCCTGCCTGCAACACCTGACCAGCACTGGCAGAGCCTGGCTCACCCATCATCCCACCACAGCAGGACCCTGCCCCTGTGCTGGGCTGACTGAGGGTGCCCTGTCAGCACAACCAGACACCTTGGCAGCACCTGGAACAAACATGGCCATTAATCCTGCCCATCCATGGCTGCTGGCACGTGGAGGTGGCTTGTCCTCAGGCTTTCAGGAGCCTTCTGCACATGAAGCACAGCCCTGTGGGGAGGGACTCACTCCTAGCCATGCAGAAGGCAGCAGGCTGCATTGTGGTGGGGGTTTGGTGCCTGTGGGAGAGGGGCAGCAGGAGGAGAATGACAGCCAGGATGAGACTAGGACCCTTCACCTGTCCTGATTCACATGGGACCTGCAGGCACTGAAGCCCAATGTCTACCAGCTCATCTCCTGTCGGGCATCAGATGCACAGTGGTGGGCTGGGAAGTTTCTTCACAAGGGCCCTAATGTGGCTGTGACTATGGTGCCTCCCCAGTCCCATGCACAGGGCCATGGCTCAGCCCAAGGGAATAACCAGAAAGCCCGAGCATCCTCAGGTGCCTGGCTCTTTGCTGCTGGGTTCCAGCCCCTCTCTCCAGAGGCCTGTCCTGTGCCTGGCTGGCTGGAGCCATGGTTCCACATTTTACACTGTGCTCCTTCTCCGACCAGGGCTGTGGCTGTAGTGCATCCAGACATACAACACAACAACCAGGCAGAGTTGCTGACCTGACTGGAAATAGCCCAAAGCTAATTTTAAGCTCAGTGGTGTTGTGTTTTTCAGGTCATGGGGGTGGATGGGTGGTGGGGAGGCCATGCAGGGTGTGCTAGGGACATGCTGTGTGCAGGGGTGTGCGCACACTGGTGTCCACACACACGTTGGAACTCAGGGGAGGCACCCTGGGCACAGTCACAGGGGATCTGTTCCCATCGTCTCAGCACAAAACCAGACTGTGGATTAAGAGGAGACTTTAGTGTTCCTTTCCTCCCCTCAATATAGCGAAACCTACATAGGGCAGGACAATTATAGCTGCCCTTCCTTACCGGGAGCTCTCTTGGGTTTCACTCCAGGGAAGCAAGCTCTGGTGCTGCTGGAGGCAGCTTAGAGGAGGCTGCAGAGTCCTCCTGCCCTGTACATGCTACACAGCCCCAGGGTCCCTGCAGTCTGGGGCTGGCATTGGGCAAAGTGGAGGCCATAGCAGTGGTGCCAGGCACATGCAGCACCCACCTCATGCTTCTCAAAGCCACCCCATTTCTCTGTGAGCAGCAGGCAGAGGAGGTCTCTTGGCCTGGCATCACATTCCTGCTGTGCTTCGAGACTCCAAAGACTTTGCCTTGTGCAACCATAGCCCTTACCAGACATGGGAGCTCAACAAGGAAGAAGGTCCCTCCCTTGGAGAGATGCCATGTGGAAACAGGTGAACTTGCTTCAGGCTCTTCATCAGCTCCCTGGGTTCCTCATCTCTGTTTTTCACACCTGGCTTTACAATCTTGCTCCAAGAAGAAGAGAAAGAGCTGCTCTACAGGGTCCCAAGAGCAAGTGACTCCAGGGAGAGACTCTGAGCCGAAGTACCAAATGGGCAGGGGGATCCCAGTGGGGCAGGAATACTCCCAGCATCATGGACCAGGGGAGCACTTGGAAAAAGTTGGAGGCAGCCAGTCCCTGTTCCCCAGGAAGAGCCGGGCCCAGCCAGGACTCAGGGTTGCAGCAGCAGTGAGGTCCCTGCTCGCCCTGAGGCAGCTGCAGAGCACAGGGCCCTGAGTGACTGCCTCTGACAGCCCAGGGACAGGGTCGTGGGGGGCTCAGACCCTGTGATGGGAGCTGGCTCTCTCCTGGCCAGCACCTCATAGTCTGAAGACATGAGAAGAGTCAAGGCAACTCAGTACAAGGACAACCATCAGTCCAGCTGAGACACTGCCTGGAACAGATCCTCCAGGACCAACGGTCACGCTGAGTGCTGGATGAACCTCTCCTTGTCCCAGGGATCCTAGTCCAGCATGAACAACTTAGAGTGGCGAAAACTTACTCATGAGGAAAGGGAAAGTAGAGCAGAGCTGGTGCTGGTGGCCTGGCCAGGGCAGCTGAGCACAGCATGGCCATTCCAAAGCTGCTTCCACCAGCCACTGCCAGCACAAGATTTCTGGGCCCTCCCAGGATGCTCTGGGGAGCCCTGTCTCTGCACGATGTGACAAACCCAAACTGTGGGACACAGAACTCCTCAGCAGAGAGTGATGAGTTCGCTTTTCCCCACTTTACTCATCTTCTGGTATGAAGATGTTCATGGTGAGGCTTTGATGGGAGCATGGGCATTGGGAGGAAAGCCCAAGGGAGCAGCCTTATCTCCATACCAGAACCAGGCCATGTCACCGTGTTACCATGGTGGTGGCCAGCATCAGTGTCCCCTGCAAACACTGGCTGCTAGGGAAGGTTGGTGTGGCTCTGTATCGTGAGGTACAAGGACCAAAGGAAAGGGGCATGTCTGGATGGCACCAGGAAAGTGTAAGAGAACTGGTCCACCTGGATCACCCTGCCCTGACCGCTCTCTGACAAGCCTTTGCTGAGTAATCAAGGCGGGGCAGCCAAGGAAGAGTGATTTTTCTCCCCTAAATTTTCCCATCCTCTGAAATGGAAGACCCAGGTTTCATTTTATTTGCTTATAGTTGTCCTATGAGCAAATCGAATTTGAATGTAGGAAGTTCCTACCTCTGTCGTAGAGAGGGGTTTAAAATAAATCGGTACAAATACATGGGACTGTGAACAGATGAAGATGAGGATGAAGTCCTTCATGGTCACCGCTGCCATGTGCCTCAGCCCACACGGGCTCACAGTTCAAGGTGTGCATTCCTGAGGCTCCAGCTCAAACAGGAGCAAATCCGTACTGAATTGTGGGAGGCCTGGCTGGGCGATCAAGTGGTGGCTCTTTTACTCAGCTTCAACCCTTAGTTTTTCACCCTTGCCATGGAGGGCTGAGCCTCCCCAGCCCGGATGGATCCTGGGGCTCAGCGCTGCTCTTCAGCAGGACGGAATGCCAAGACCTCGTCTTGCATAAGACAAATACGTGGCAGAAGTCAAAAGAGGCAGAAACCCTCTCATGTGGGAGGTGGCAGTTTCTGGATTGCTTGATTCACCCGACCCAGACCAACACAGGGCCCCAGCAGCACCACGGCTGGACCTGCCCTGAGCCAGTGGGCTGCAGCACCTCCAATGAATCAGGAGTGGCCAGACTTGGACTCCCACTAACCTGCGATTGGCTTAGGCAGGATTTAACCTTCACCCTAAAGAGGCCCTGAATGCTGATTCAGATGCTCATCCTACTTTTGGGACATGTGGACTTGAGGGCAATTTGGGAAAACTCTTGAATAAAGTGCCACTGACCAGATGGAATACTGGCCATCTCATGGCACCTGTGTGGGGGTCACTTCCAACCTGGGAGCAGGTAGAGGAGCCAGAGACACGCATGATCCAAACCCTGGAAAATCTAACTGCAGTAGTGCAGGCAGAAGGCCCTGTCCACCTCCCTGGAGATGTCCACATAAGAGAAGTGCATCAGCTGCTGCAGATACCGAGGTAGAAGATGCTGAATTTCCAGAAGATGTTTTATAGAAGTTGTAAGTCCATGTCATCACCAAAGCTCTCAAGGGCTTCAGTTGAAGGTCTGGGGGGACTCTAAAGTTGTGAGGCTCCCAGGGCCTCCAGGGTCCCTGTCCAGCCTGGCTGGAGTCAGTAGGACCATAGGAAGAGCAAACCTTGAGCTGGGGTCCATTCCTTGTCTCCACACCATGATGTGCCCTCTGGGACACCACCCCTAGTGCACACCCACCCTATAGAGCTCGCAATCCTCTCCACAGAGAACAATTCCCCCATGTAGAACACCCTCCTCATGGAGAGCACACCACACTATGGAGGACGTCACATCCCTGTGAAGCACATCCCACCCATATGGAGAGCACCCTACCACTGTGGAGCACATCCCACCTCTACGGAGCACACGCCTCCCCTATGGCTTGTGGCATGAGCCCTTTTGTGGTGCTGCTGCTGGGATCCAGGGGTACAGCCTGTGTGAGGAAGGGCAAGCCTTGCAGGTTGTGAAACCTGCCCAGATCAGGGAGCAGGAAGGACCAGCCCCTTCCTGGCAGTGGAGAGGCAGGGGGAAGCAGGGTGGGCAGGCTTCTTCTCTCGGCACGGTGTTGAAGGTAGAAGTTGGGCATCAGTCACATTTGAGGGGACACATCATGAGCTACTGCTAAGGATGAGATGCTCTGTGGCCAGTGGCTGCTAATGGGGCAGCAGGTGGGTTCCCCACTCCCTCCTTCTGCAGTGCAGGCTGGGGTGTGCAAACCTTTACCTACTCTCCCTTTCAGTGACAGCTGCCTGCTCCCACTGCTGGGCTCTGGCAGAGGTGCCGGGAGGGTGGCAGTGGTAGGGGGTGACAGGGTGCTGCCCTGTCCAGTCCCACACCATCCACAGGCAGTGGCTGCTGCACCCAGGCCAAGCTTACTCCATGCTGAGACACACACCCCAAAATCGCCTTGGGTCAAATTACTGGGCTCATCTCAGCAGCTGCTATTTCCTTCTGTCCCCAAGCCAAACGAGGAGCTTGTGGAAAACAAGGAGGTGTCAGTGCAGGGTGCTCTGAGTCAGAGCACCGCCGGGCCGGGGTCACGGGGCTGCCCGTGGCAGGGGCTCTGCAGTGTCCCCAGCGGGAGGGGCACCCTGCCCCCCCCGGGCTCTGCTGCGGGAGGCGGCAGATCTTTCCTCTGAGCACTCCCCACATATCTGCCGGCCTGGGCAGCCTTCCCAACCAGACACCGCTGCCTGGCCCAGAGCCGGTTTGCAGCCCTGATTTCCAAAGATGTTTTGGTGTCTCCTGGCAGAAAGCTACTGGTGACCCAAATACTAAATATAGAAGCAAGTCCATTTTTTATGCAACAAATGCAAAACCTCCACCCCACGTTCATCTTTGGGAAATAGGTCTTTTTGTCAGAGAAGTGTAAATATAACACCGAGATTTCTTTCCAGTGAGGTCACCTCCTGGCTGTGGTCATTCCTGAGTGCTCTCACAGTTATTTGCGCTAGGTAAGCTCCTCCACGCTCCTTTACTGCTGGAAAGCCACACTCAGAGCCTCAGGCAAATCCCAGGCTCTTCATGTGATGGACCATCCCCATCTCAGGTGATGAGCAGTTCCTCTGGGATGAAAGTGCAGTGCGAAGCCTGCCCACTGCCTGCTACCAGAGCAACTGGGGAGCCAGGCCCCTGTCTGTCCCCCACACCCTTGGGTGCTATGCAGGCTGTGGGCACCTAAGGGTGGCACAAGGAGGTTTTGTGGGGCTGGAGGGCTATGGTTTCCCCATAGGTGTGATCAGCATCTATCCCCTCCACACCTCGCTCAGGCTACTGTCTCTTGTTCATTCTCTGCAGCTCCTGCCCACTGCAGAGCACATCCCTGTCCCCGTCCCACAGGTGCCCCCCAAGGGAGGAACTGTCCCCAGCCTTGAAATAATCACAAGTTCTCTGAGTGCCTGGCTCCTCACAGAGCCCAAGGAGCCACACAGGTATTCTCGAGTGTGGTGTAGGTGGGTGGGCAGAAGTCTCTGTGCCCACCGGGGGCTGGCAGCCAATGCTGGCAGGAGGAGGCTGCAAAGCCCAGTGCTAGCAGCAGTGGGGTCCCGGCCACCAGGCAGCAGGTGACCAAAGGTGGTAACAACCCCAGTTTACCAAGCACTTGAGCCACACCACATCCACACAGCCCTGGCTCCTGCAGGGACTGAACTGAGCTGTTCACCTGAGTGCATGTCTGGCCGGACATGGTTATGTCTCCCTGCCAGCAGAGAGAAGGGAAGAGGGAAGAGAGACACTGCTGTGGAGTTCTGTGGACCTGGGATGGAGCCCACCTGAGCCAGCCAGGTCTTGGGCAGTGGGAAAAGGTCATGCTGGGCCTGTGCCTGTGCCTGATGGACCTTCCTCTGGCCACCAAACCCCAGCAAGACTACACTGAGAGTTCTCAGGGTCTGCCCCCATGCCACCACTCAAGGGGCCAGAGCTGCTCCCAAGGATAGCAATGAGGATTTTTAATTACGTGAAACAGCTTATGTTGCGTTTTCTTGGTCTAGGACACAATAAAACAACTTCAGGCAGGAGCTCCCAGACAAATCCATCCCAAGGGACAAGCAGCATGAAAACAGCTGCCTGAGGATCTGAAGTGGAGGTGTGGGTGATTAGTGGCACCTCCCATTCCACTGCACTGCAGCTGGGCAGGGGTCAGGGTTTCTGGGCATATCTCTGGGTCCTGGAGTGGGCACCACGAGGGCTTTCAGTGGGATGGGAATGGCTGGCACAGGGAAGAAGAATGAGCAGCTCCTGCTCCTTCATTTCCCTTTTCTCTGTGTTTGGCACAAAGCATGTGTTTAAGGACTGTCTCTGTACTCTGCACCCGTACTTCTTCATTAACTGCTCTTCCCAGCCCCAGCTAATGAGCACACAGCTCACAGTGTGGCAGCAAGCCCTGTGGCTCATACGTGGCCTGGAGGCACCTGGGAACCATGAGGACTGCTGACCCATAGCCCCAGGACATAAAGGGCCACAGCTGGGAAATGCTTCTGCAGTCTTGCCACTTCTGTCAGGGGTAACAAGAAGTGCTTCTACAAATACATCAGTAACAAAAGGAGGGGCAAGGACAACCTCCATTCTTTGTTGGACATGGGGGGGAACAGAGTCACCAAAGATGAGGAAAAGGCTGAGGTACTTAACACTTTCTTTGCCTCTGTTTTCAACAGTAAGACAGGTTGTCCTCGGGATAAGTGGCCTCTGGAGCTGGTAGACAAAGACAGGAAGCTGAACAGCCCCCCTGTAATCCAGGAGGGAACAGTGAGCGACCTGCTGAGCCCCTTGGATCCTCACAAGTCTTTGGGAGCAGATGGGATCCCCCCTGGGGTGCTGAGGGAGCTGGAGGAAGAGCTCGCCAAGCTGCTCTCCATCATTTCCCAACAGTCCTGGCTCACTGGGGAGGTCCCAGATGACTGGAAGTTGGCCAATGTCAC